>CAJFCP010000106.1:1286086-1299064 GCA_904066005.1 Synergus itoensis | reverse complement strand
TTAAGGGTACATCCTATCTCTCTCACTTCGCTCGGTGATTGGCTTGATTTCATTTTTCTTGATTTCGCCAGCCAATCACCGAGCGGAGTGAGAGAGATAGGATGTACCCTTAATTCGCTATCTCTTTCTAAAGTCTGTTACGCTTCGGCAGCCCGCAAGGCTGACTCCAGGTAGTATATGCTCGAAGGTTACGTCGGATTCTACGCCGACGTTTTCTGCCGACATCAGTGTTGGTCAGGGTTGTGCACGTAATATACCTTAGGTTAATTACATGAGGTTTTTTTTACGTAATTTACTTACGTAATCATGAGTTTTTTACAAAACCTAATATACGTTTCAAAATGGCGCTATAGCAACCAATCAGATGCTATGGCGCCATTTTGAAAACGTATATTACGTTTGTAAAAAACTCAGGATGTAATATACGTACGTAAATCACGTAAAAAAACCTCATGTAATTTACCTAAGGTATATTGCGTGCACAACCCTGCATATAATGTATTTAATCATAACCAAAACTAAGATTTGAGCGTTGAGCCGTTTGTGTAAGGCGTGTTTAGACCTGAGACAGAGACTTATGAATACAGTGCGTCATGGATTACGAAGGTATGTTTTAATGGTTGAAAACTTTTAATGATATTGTTTCACCAACGTTTTATACATTTTCATGCGTTCTAATGTTGATTTTCTTCATTTAAAAATACTATTCTTATTTTATAATATACTCGAGTGATTATATGTATACACTTCTATACCTCAATCTTCTGTATTTTATTCTTAAAATCATTGTAAGTTTATTTATAAACAGCAGACAAATACTTTAACTTTTTCACCAACGTTTTATACATTTTCATGCATTAAAGATACAATTCTTATTTTGTAATATACTCGAGTTTTATAATATACACTACTTCTGCCTCAATCTTCTGTATTTTCTCAAAATCATTGTAAGTTTATTTATAAACAGCAGACAACTTCTTTCTTACTTAACTTATATACAAACTAACAAAACCTGCGAAACCAATCAATCAAACTAATAAAAACACTGGTAAACTCTTTCTGTAAAAATTGGACTTTTACATGTAATTACATATTGTGAAATTGAACTTAGAACAATAAATAACAAATCCCTTTTTTGTCCAACTCTGTACTTAACCAAATTTTCTAGAAATATCCATTATACATATTGGTACAATATCCGCAAAAAATGTTTTCCGCATTTTTTCAAATGATCTCATGGTGCTTTCACATACCTCTGCTTGTGAAAGAGATGAAAGAGTGAAAGAGATAGACTGTGGAAAAGTCATTTTACATCTCTTTCACTTTTATGAAATTTTCCGTTTGTAAGAAGTATGAAAACACCCTCAGTCGGCAAAATGACCAATGTCTTTGGTCATTTTGAGACATTGGACGTTTTAGGAACGTATTTTTATAATGGGTGGGTGAGAAAATCCTGGAAATGATGGGGATTTTTGTTGAGATTTTATGTGCCGCTCCGTAAATCGAAAGTAAAGTAAAGAACAATTACTTTTTTTTCAGATGCTGAAAAGAATGATACTAACGAAAATTTTTGTCTTACGAACTCCTCTCCTGACTTGATATCAGAGTCAAAAGAAAATTGTAAATCTTCAGAGAACTCTTTAACTACACCCGTTCACAGTACTGCACAAAACGATGACGCTACTGCTACTACCTCACAAGATAAGCTACAAGAGAGCATAGACTTCAATGTAATATACAACAAGCAAAAAATCAACGTCAATTTTCGAATCGATGGAACTGTTTCAGAATTGAAAAATCATCTTCAAAATATTATTGCGGTACCTCAAGCCATGCAAAAAGTCATGTTTAAGGGTTTAGCAAAGGATAATCAAACTTTGAGGAATTTAGGTGTCGTGAAAGGTAGCCTATTATATTTATCAATGATCTTTTAGATGGAACCTATTTTTATAGTTATATAGTTATGTGTATAACCTTTAAATTGAAGTTTTTAACTTGAAATATGTACAATTGACTAATTTGTTCATTTAAATTTCTTTTAAATCTAGGTGCAAAAGTTATGATAGTTGGTTCGAAACTGGATGATGTACTTGCTGTGTCGATTCCAACGAAGCATGACTTGACCGATGAAGCCGCAAGTGCTGCTAGTAAAGAGCCTTTATCTCAGCAAAAAATTCACAGAAAAGTTCTTGATAAAGGAGTTCCAGAAGATGCGATGCCAGGAATCATAGATACCAAGGTACATACATTTCGAAATTTACTATCTATAGTGAAAAAATATAATTTGCATTATTTAACTAGAATTATTCTATGGAAACATTGCATTGTCAATTAATAATAATTACAAAATTATTCAATTTCAATTAAAAAATTTAATGTGTCATGATTCTATGCCTTTTTAGGAACCTCTACCTGAAATTCCATTGGCTGGAATGTTAAATAAATCCGGAGGTAAAGTCAGATTGACATTTAAATTGGAGCAGGATCAATTGTGGATTGGCACAAAAGAACGGACAGACAAAATTCCAATGAACTCGATAAAGGGCGTTCACAGTGAACCGATGCATGACCATCCAGAATATCACATTATGGTAGGTACAATTATTTTTATTATCTCTATATATTATAAAAAGATCTCGTCAAGGCCGCTATTTTATTAATCAAGACCTTTTTGACTGTATCCCTTTTCCACGCTTTTTTTTACCACGATTGTAGAGCTTTAAAATTTTTGAAAACGAAAAATAGGTGAATATTTTCACTGACGTTCTCGAGAATATTCTCCGTTGCGAAAATTTTGTGAGAATATTGGATTTTGATTCATAATTTATACAATATAATTGAAGTGCCTCAAGGGGGGTTTTTTCTTAAAAATATTTAAAGTTTTTAATGGAATTTAGAGTGACTGATTTCAAGGGTCTTTAGAAGTTTTCAAGAAATTTAATATATTTTTAAGAGTTTTAAACAGGATTTAAAGTATTTTGAAGTAACTAGGAGATTTCAAGAAATTTAAAAAAAAAAATGTATTTTAATTATTTTTGCGTAAAACAAAGAATTTGAAACTTATCCTCAAAATTCAATCGTTTAATTGTATGTAAAAGATACCAAAAGGAGACATTTTTTCACTCTGTAAACATACTTATATTTGAAGTGTGTACCTGTACAGATAAAAAAAAAATCTATGTAGGTAATTATAAAATATTTGTTAGGTAAGTAAAACGAAGAATTCGAGCTTTTAGGTTAAAATTTGGATTCAACACCTTTAAATTTCTCTTTCATCTCTAACGAATATAATTTATGAACAGGCTATTCAACTAGGACCTACAGAAGCATCAAGGTACTGGATATATTGGGTTCCTGCGCAATACATATCAGCCATTAAGGATGCGATTCTCGGAAAATGGTGCTATTTTTGATTGAATATACATAATATTCATGATTAATATGCTAAGTGTAAGAAGGTGTATACATCGAGATAAAGGACTGTCCTAGTCATGCATTTAACAGTAATTTACATATTAACTTACGTGGAATTTTAATTACGAAGCGTTGAAAAAAATTAACTTTAATATACTACAGAATCTGCGGACTATTTGATTCATAAATAAAACAAAATATTTCATTACTTTTAAAAGCGAGAAGTGCTGTTACATTTTTCTCATTTAATAAATATGCTTTTGTTCACTACGGCAAATATATTTGAAATCACACTTAAGAGTACCCGAAGTGAAATATCCGAAATCGCGTAATAGAGTTTTAGCAGACGTCGCATAAACTTGCAAACGCAAACCAAATTAATTTTACACATTGCTAGTTATTTGTAATTAATTGTGAAATTCGTAAACTGTAACACATTCTAAATAAATGAGATTTTTACCGTTAATTCCAAACTGGATTTTATTTCGATGATTTCATTTTTGAAACTTAATGATATTAGATCCAAGTTCCAGCACTAAAATTTCATTTTCTCATTTTACTCAACAGATTTTATAAATACAGATAAGTAACTTTTCGCTCTGCATATGTATTTTTTTTTAAATAGAAATTAATTTTTTTTATTTTATGCGTATACTTTCATTTTAAAAATCAATGCCACTACAAAGTGAAAACATGTAAAATTATAAGTTATAATATTTGTTTAGTAAAATGAGGAATTGGAATTTTGAGGTGAGAACTTAGGTCCAACACCCTTTAACGATTTATTCTCAGATTTGTGAAATCATAAATTGAAAGAATCCTTAAAATAACTCAAGCAGCCTAAATAAAATGAATTAAGTTTGTTTAAAGTGTTAACATTCATTAAATCATGTTTTGATCATTGCACATATATTCAGTGATTTAAAATAAACTTTATTTACAATTCTTTTAAATATATTTAAAAAAACATCTTATTGTAATTAAAAAAAAAATATCATTTCTGAAAACTTTGAGTTATAACAAGAATTACAGAATTCTTACATCATATGGTACCTTTTTATTGGACACACAGTTATTAGGTTACTACATTTATCTGCATAAGTTACATTAATCTATATAAATTTGCTGCAAAAATTACCCAATAAAAAGGTATTTACAATACCATTCATAAGCAGCAAAACATATTTTTCAAATACTTTACATTCCTTTCTTTACAATTTAAAGTAACTAATATACAAATTTTTTTTAGACCGCTGAAAAAATTCGAAATAAAAGGTTAATAAAAACAAGTTGTTTTGATACTTATGACTCGTAAATACTATAGCGTATAAAAGTGTAAACCTCGTAAAAATAACATATCAACTTATTTTTATGATGCTTAACAAAATAACACTGTTGATTGAATACTGTAACAATCCAAAGGCAGATATTACTGATCTTCTGTAGATATACAGTAATTTTAGTCCACTTTGGTTGGCTTTACTCTTGGATAGAGCTGAAAAAATAAAATAAATTAATTATATATAGGTTTTAGAAAAATCTGCTCCCTTCTTCATATAGAAATGGACCGCTCACCGCTGTGGGAATGGGAAAACGTGTAATCTAATGCTTCAAAGAGAAAAGTTGTCAGTGTGGGACATCTTGTCTCTTTTCAGCGAAGTTGATTAGTTGAGATCTATCTAGATTATCTGATCCAAGAATAAGATGGTTGAGATTGATCTTCACCAATCAGCTTCACTAGAAAGAGGCAAGATGTACCACACCATGGACATACTGACAATGTCCATGTCCCACACTGACAACTTTTCGAAAAGTTAATAAGTCAATTTAACTTACGCCTAATAAGTTTCGTGGTACGTAACCCTCCTTATGTCCCAATTTACTCCACCACCATTCTCTCTCATCATCGTCTCCCTTTCTGAGAACAACTAGAGAGTCTCCATTCTTTAGTGAAAGCTCATCACTGTGTTGAGGACTGTAATCAAACAGTGCAAATACTTGTCCATTGTTCATAATTCCCAACTTTTCTTGAACGCCTGAAAAGCAAATGACAGAAAATTAGAAAAAAAATTATGAACTATATTCGGAATGAAAAAGATTGAGAAATTTATCTGCTTGAGTCTTACTAAACTTACTATATAAATACTCTGAACAGCCGTCGAAGCCTTCTTCATCTTCTTCACATTTTTCTGCTGCTGTTTCATGGTCCGACAATGTAGTGGCAAAAATACAGGCTCCATGTTCCACGAGAAATCTGACCATCGCCAAGTTATTGCAACTAGCTGCACAATGCAAAGGAGTCCTAAAAAATGAAGAAGATTAGTAAACCTCTCTCAATTTGGTTTCATACTTCGACAAAAAATTTTTTTGAAATATCTTAAAATTCTTAGAAACCTTTAGTATTCTTTAAAATTCCACGAGATTTTTAAAAATTTATATCTTTTGAAATCACTTGAAATTCGTTTAAAATTAAAAAGAAAAAAGAAAAGAATCTCTTAAAATACTTAAAAAAAAAAAAACTTGAAATCCCCTAAAATTCCTCAAATTCATTTCGTCTCATGAAGAGCAATTAAAATTAATTTAATACACTCTTACCATCCATCGCTGTCTTGTGCATTAACGTCACAGCCAAACTCGACTAGGAACTTGACTATTTCAAGATGACCAGCACAAATAGCATTGTGAAGAGCCGTTATACCTTCGTCATTAGCCGAACTGGGGTTAGCCACTTCCTTCGCAGTTTTCTTCACCAATTCTAGCTCGCCCTCAAGACTAGCATCCAGCAGGAGCGCTAGAGGATCAAAAGAAACACGTCTCGATAGATTAGCTTTTCCCGTAGTAGACTTTAGATTTCCTTTTTTCCGCCTCGTTACTTCCGCTGCTTTACTTTCGAATTCTGTTTCTGATCTTCGATCCTTCTCAGACTTAATTTTTAGCTTATCCTCAATATTAATAATATTCAAAGCATCCACAATATCAACGTCTTCTAATTTTTCTTTGCGAGTCAATTCTTCATTTACTGGATGATTTGATAATGCTTTTTTTAAATTACTTTCCACTGCGTCAATAATTTGTTGCTGTTGCTGCTGCTGTTGATGTTGTTGTTGTGACTGGTATTGTTGTACTTCAGTTTGAATCAGATCTGCTGGTATCTCAGTTTCAGGGAAAAGAAATGCAGGAGGCATTTCAATTCGCCTGTTTATAGATACATGGATATTAGATTTTGAATATCTCAATTTCGGGTGCTCTGAAAGTGGAACTTTTTTCAAATTCAGGGGACGAGATTTAATAGCCTGTTGATTTACAGTCTGAGATTCAGTTGGTGATTCGGGTGGCTCGGACGTTGGTATTGGTGGAACTTCTTCTTCATTTTCTTCTCTGAAATTAAACACAAGATGTATAATTAACTAAGAGGAATTCAACCGGCATTCTCAGAGATTTTAAGTCACTTTAAGGAATTTTAAAAGAATTCTGAGAGATAAAAACGTAAAAATCCCTTCAAATTCCTTAGTATTATTCAAAATCACATAAAATATTGTTAAATCCTTCAAATACTTAGAGATATTCTATAAAGCCCCTTGAAATCCCGTAAAATTTGTTAAAATTACTCAAAATCCCATAAAATATTGTTATATGTATTCTTGAAAATACTACTAAATTTCTTGCATTTTCTTCTTGCATTGAATGAGTGCGTGGAGGAGCTTAATTTTTGAATTCTTAAAGCTTTGGATTCTGGTAGTGAGAATATATGATAGAAAAAAATACCTGAAGACTGTATTTGCAGCAGCCTTATTCATATTGCCTTCATCCATGTCGTTGATGAGTTCCAGTTTCTCATGACTAGTTAATCTAGGTGGTGGATTAGGCTTGCTAGGTTTTGGTGGTAAAGTTGGCTTGGTCTTGTCTTCACTCTTCATCTCATTAAAATTGACAATTTTCCTCTCACCCTCCGCGTTCAATTTATTGTACTCAAAAGGCTTCTCCAGTTTAGTATGCGCTTCAAACTTATTGTGATCATTCTGCAAAACTTGAGCATTGTGCTCATACTTGGTTGTGATGTTGTCAAAATTTGCCTGGTTTTGTTCGTAATTCACTTGATCTAATTTTGATTGAGATTCCTTGCAAGTATCATACTTTCCTGCTAGTTCGTGCTTAAAAGATAGATTCTTTGAAGAGTGTAAATCATGTTCGTGTTGCTTAAACTGTTGCGGAATTGGTCCGTGATCATATTTTGTTGTATGATCCAGTTTTAGATGTTGCTCATGTTGTAGTTTAGTATGCCCCTCTTGCTTTCCTGTACTCACATCATGTTTTCCAGCGTTTTCATAGGTACTCGTTTGGTAAGGACTGGATTGTTCGTGCTTTGGAGATTGTTCATACTTGAGGTGTTGTTCGTACTTATTTAATCCATTTTCATGACGCATTTGCGATTCGTGTTTTGTGGATGAAAGATGCTCAAATTTGTCTTGATTTTTAGCTGGTTCAAATTTCGATTTGTCATTTATGGGTTCGTTGAGCGTTGGTTGGACGAAATTTTGTTTAGAGAGATTGTTAAAATTGCAATTAGTTGTACTTGAAGGCAAGTTTTGGGCAGTGGGCGAGCTCTGCTGATAAGTTGAAGAATGTATAACATTTTTTTGTGGATGGTGCGTCGTTCCCAATTGATTAAGCCTAGAGAGACAATTGAGTTCTTGGGCATTACAACTGACATTACTTTGAGTATTCGCGCTCAATTGATTTTGACTTTGACCGCTTAATGCATTGTAATTTTGAGTTCCTGGATGACCTCTGCCAATCAAACTCAACGTCTGCGGCATCACCGGATGAATCTTCGTGGAAGATGTTTGGTAAATTGGTGACTTTACAGGAAAACTTGGTGCTACACTAGATACTGGCTTTTGATGTGTTTGAACATTTCGATGATTTTGATTTAGAGCAATTTGAATACTCGGTACCAAACTGGAATTCGATAAATTAATGGTGTTGGGGAATTTCTGCTGTGGATTTCCTTGTTGCTGGGATTGTTGCATTCCATGAATTCGAAGAATTTGAGATGAAGTTTGATTCTCGAGGATGTAATTATTCAGATTTGAGTTGTTGTTGTTATTATTGTTATTGCTATTGTTATTCGTATTAACGTTGGAATTTGATGAGGACTGGTTGACTAAGTTTTGGGTATTATTATGCAGGTGTTTCTGGTTCGAACCCAAAGGTTGCAGTTTTCCTGAAAAAGAATTAATAATACCTAATATAAAATGCCTTCTGCTTGATGTTTGAAAAATGTTAAAACTGAATGCTCACCCTGAATATGAGTTTGTGATTGACTGTGAACTATCTGATGACCCACTTGCTGAAATGCTGACTTTGTCGCGATTTGAGAAGCACTTGCGCTATGTTGAATTTTATTGATATTGACATCATCGTCTGTACCTTTAAAATTTACGGTGAACTTTGTGTTGTAGGGTAGAGTCTGGTATTTAGGGTCGCTTTTTTTTAAATTAAAATCGTCGTTTGGAATGTGCGAGTACGGTTCAATCGCGGCTATATTACCAGCTGGTCGAGATTTTCCGCTATTAGTAAAGTCAACCTTGGAGTCGAGGAAAGCTTGATTTGTAGACAACCGGTTGGTAGATCCGAGTTGCTGACTCAATCGTTGATTTAAGGCCCTTTTGCGTTGCAGTCGACCTTGCAGCTGGGCTATCCTGGCATCGATGGATGCCATTTCTGCTTGCTTTTGGGCGAGAGCCAATCTTTGTTGTGAGACTACCTGGTTCTGCTGTTCATTCATCTTGTTGCGATACTAAAACAAGGTTCAGAATAAAAGGAATCGATCTCAATGACTCGAAGACTATTTGCATTAGAATTGTTCTGTAAAAGGTAGATGACAATTACCAATAACTCCCTCCGTAATTTCTCCAGTTCAGCACTAGCAGAAGTGGGAAAATGTCCAGTTCCATTATTTCCAACTATGTGTCGCCCTCGAAGATCTTCTAGTTGACGAGTCAATTCCTCGACTTTCGCAACAGCTAGCGAGAGTTCCTTTTCTTTTTCATTAAATAAAGCTCGTATGCAGTCCAAATCCGAAGCTTTAACAAATATTATATAATTTTTATAGATTATTGAACAATTTAGGAAATTTTCTAGGTATTCAATGAGGTTTTAAGAGTTTCTAAAGATTTCAAGAAATTTTCAGTGATTTTAAGGGACATGAATTACCCAGGTTGACAGGTTAAATGTTAAAGAAATTCACCCAAGCTCTGATTGTATTTGAAGCTGTGCATGCGTGAATATTTCTTATTTGTAATAAACAATTTCATTGAAAATTATTTTTCTGAATTGTATTATGTACTAACTATCTCTCCCCTTCAGAATTTCAAATTCATCAGCGAGTGAATATTTGTAAGATGTATCTTACTTAATGTGGCATTGTTGACTCGTGATTGATCAGTTTGTGATCTTAGTAGTCGCAAACGATTTAGCTTGGTCTGCTGCTGGTCTAGACGGTGTCTAAGCCTTGCAAGTCTATCCTGCTGTGCTGGCTCCTGCAATATTAAAGACAAGGATTGAATTTCAGATTAATTTTAAGATGCCTGACACTGTTGCTCGAGACATACCTGTGTTCCTCGAAGAACGGCTAATCGAGCTTCTCTTTGCTCCAAGAGGCGTCTTTGTTGAACAATTTCTCGTTGCTGCCTAGATGCCATGCTTTCTAATTCGCTGAGCACAAGCACCGCCCCTCCGCCACCTACTGGTAACTAAAAAAATATAAGAAAAAAATTATTATTATTATTATTATTATTATAGTTATTTTAGACTTTTAGCGTACAGTCACAGTGGTTATGATTTCTCTATCACGATATCTATTTCATCGCCATAGCTCATCGGCAACATTCCTGTCTGACGGCGAGATGACTCGGGTTCGATCTATATATTAATCTATTGCATTCTCCAGAATTGTGTTAAATTTCTTGGAGATTCAAATTTAAAATTTTTTCTTTTGCACGTTAAGCATTTTAAGTTTGAGTTTGAATTCTTAATTTAAATTTTATTGACTTGGATTGGAGGTCAAATTTTTTTTTCCTTCTATCAAAATTTTTTAGTATTTTCGTTTTGTTGGTTTAAGTTTTCAAGTTGGAAGGCTAAAATTTGGATCTTCATAGGTAGAAACAATATATTAAGTTCTATTGATTAAGAGTTAATTAAGGCAACAATATTACCTGAGATAATTCCATACTGGATGATTCAATTACTTGTCGGGAATTTACTTTCATGATTTCTTGAGAATTTGTTCCTGGGTACTAAGTAGCAAACGTATGTTGACAATGTAAATATGATAAATTTATAAATATTTGTTTATATTATGCAATTAAACTAATTACCTGATATAAATTCCAAAAAAATAAAGTTAAAAAGAAAAAAAATTTAAAAGCGGTGAGAAGCCGTTGCGGTCCGACCAAAAAATGTTATACCCCCTTCTATACGATACAGCGGTTCAATTGTGCTAATTTCTAAAGAAATTAGTCAAATACAAGAATTTATAATAATAAACGTGAGCGAAAGTATTCTACGAACAGTTACACAGTTAGGCTATGTGATTACTACAGTCCAAGTTTATAGCAGAATAAATAGTTACACTTTAAGCAGAACTTTAAATTTAGATATGTACTCTATATGCAATGCGCCTGATTTTCTGCAGAGCATGCGTGAACTTATGACAATCAGAGAAAAGTTTTCGTTTCATACAAAATTTTCTAAACTTCGCGTTCATTAATTTTAATTACATACAATGCAATGTTTTCAAATCGTGCAATTTTTTCGACATTTTAACTCAATTTAAAAAAATCGAAATTTTTTTTCTTAAAGTATAATATATTGAGAGTATATTGTAAAAATTTTAGACTGAAATATGCGATATTCACGAAGCTTCAACACATAGTCGAGAGCGCTTCGTGGAGTACATAGTACGCTCGAAAACTCCAGCGTTGACATTAACTAAAATCATAATTATTCAAACTATTCAAGCTAAAAAAAGAAAATTAGCTAAAATGGAAAAGTTTCGGCTAACCTAACCTAAAGCCTAACCCTAGTCGAAACTTTTCCATTTTAGTAAAAAAAAATTAATTTTTTCGAAAAACAATGAGTGAGCACCATTCCTCACATCAAGAAACACTTTTTTTTTAATTTCATTTTTTTTCGAATCACTTACCACCTCGGCAACGTTGCCAGGACTCTCCCTCATTCCATAGTTGTCCGGGCGCCCTCCTGAAATAAAAAATGAAAGCAATCTAGGTAACCAATAAACAATCTTAATGCAGTCATAATAGTACCTGCATTGTTATTAAAAAAAGGCGAATGGATGAATAAAAAAAAACTAGGTGAGAAATTATTTGACAGAAAACTGAAAGAAATTTAAACCAACAAAACTAAAACACTAGAAAATTTTGGTAGAAGGAAAACAAAATTCGACCTTTAATCTAAGTGAGTAAAAGTTAAATGCAAACTTAAAATTTTCCTTAACTTTAAACAGAAAATATTTCAAAGAAATTTAATAGAATTATTAGAAAGAATGGAAAATATTTCAAAAGTGTCTTCTAATTGAGGGGAGACAAGTTTCCCATTCAAAAGAGAAATTTACCTTTTTTATGAACCGGCAAAAACGCGGCTGTCTTCGATTCTCCCGCGTAATCCAGATTTCAGCGAGACTCACTCGGAAGAATTCTACTGCAGTAACTAATTTCCTCCTTCAACAACTTCACCTCAAAACTTGAGTTGATTTTGATGTTTTTTTTTTTTTCCACAGACACTTCACCTTTACTACAAATCCATTTAATGCATCGCTTTCGCCACTTTCATTTAACAAACCATTAGGTATGCTGCGCCTATACTTTAAGATTCAATTAGTGCCAAGCAGGTAAATATAAACAGGGCATCATGTAAATCCCATCAGAAGACAATTGCCCGCATTTGCCTTACTTTTCCTGTCTCAACAGAAGTGATGCAGTTTTGCTCCTGTTTACAATTTTTCAATTTCAGCAAATAAACTAAATGAACTCTCATAAAAACTTAAGAGAATTTTCTTCAGTGCTAATGGTGGTGCGGCACCATCGTTGGTTCAGATTTTCACTGCTCGGGTAACGGATAAGTGCACCCTGCGGCGAAAAGTAAGTACAATTTTTAAAAATGCCACGCATCACGGACTCACAGTCCACAGTTTCAACTTGGTCAACCTGTTCATACTATGGTAGCCAGTGGGTAAGTGGGTAGCGAGTGGATAAGGTGGATAAGGTGAGTCGTTGAAAACGGTTGAAAACTCCCGACATCTCACCTCTAGAAAGCGACAAAATCCAAAGAGCGTCCTGCAGGTCACGATTTGTTCGAGTTTGAGAGTCAGAAATGATTAGAAGTTAAAACTGACGTATACCAAGGCAAGGAAAGGAAATTGCAACCACTAGTTGATGAAATGTGACATTTTTTGGTAGCCGCTTTACAAAATGTCTTCCGCTCGTTGCGCGATGTTGCGCGAGACTCTGGACTTGGAGTCTGTGACGAGGCGAGACCAGTGGC
>CAJFCP010000106.1:1268399-1281086 GCA_904066005.1 Synergus itoensis | reverse complement strand
TTCCTCGAGGAATTTAAAAATCCTCGCGGATTTCCTCGTGTTTTCCTCGTCCGAAAATAACACGAGGATTTCCTCGAGGATTTTTTCAATAGGGCATCAGTCATCGTCGCGGCTAATATATTTGAATCTTTTTCAATTTTCAAGATTGAAATGAAAAATGTATTCAATTTCTCCTTCTTTTTTTGTTGAAAAAACCAAGAGCCAAGTTTAAGCAATCATCAATTTTGTTATTGAATGACTAAATCTGATAAAGTGATATTTCTCTATATAATTGATCGAGACATATATATATTATATATATATTATCTCTAAGTCCACTAGAATTACTATGAATATAGTAAAATATCGTCTAAAATACGACATTTTGTAAGTGTTCGAAGAAAATTATTTTGCATTTATTTTGAAATGACTCTCGTATCTTAGAATTCCGGATACAAATAAGATAAATTCCAATTCAATTCCATTATCCCGGGTCTACATCAGTACTGATAATCAAGATACTTATTACTATAAACTAATTGAAACTAATATCGTTTTAAGAAAAATTCACGTCTGAAAGTTCTACTTATATTGTGACATGGAAATATTACACCTGCTTATTTCTGGATGCAAAGCAACGAGAACATCACTTCAAGAACTTCAAGATGAGACTTAATTCAAAACGATGAAATCGTATCAACGCAGATCCTAGTTGTATTTAAAATATTATTATGTATGTTCAAAATTTGGAAATTAAAAAAAGTTTGAAAATAGGAGATAGAAAAAGAAGAATAGAAGAGATTGAAATTTTTGGAATGAAGGATAGAAATAAGAGATAGGAAAAGATATATAATAACTTAATAAAAATGATGGGTACACATAATATGTTGGATAAAAAAAGATACAATTTGAGAGGGATGCATCTCGCGTGTACTTGAAAGGAGAGTAGAAACTCTATCTTTTTCTATCCAAATTTTTCTATCCTTTTTTATCTGAATACGATAATAAGCGCTTATTACCTGAAAACCTCTCACTTTTGCTTGACAAATTGCCTTCGATGTACAACCTTCTGTATCCGAATGATGAATAACAACAAAAGGGGCTGGATGTTTAGAAAGATTATTTACTGGACCTTTTGGTGCCTTCGCACCCCACTGACTTCTCGAAACAATTTCTAAATCTAAAATTAAAAACTGATGTAAAAAAGTTACATTAGTAATTAATTAACAACTAACCTTGAGAGTCTGGGCGAGAAGTAATAAATTCATTGCTCGGCGGAAAAGAAACCAGAATATATGCAAGGAACAAGAGACTTCTAATTGTTTTATGCATTTTTCGTTGTAAATGAAACAAATTAATGACAAGAAATGCAATCAACACATGTAAGCAAGTGTCTACTTATATTTGCAATCGAAGTCCAATGTTATCTCGAAACTGGAGTTCCCCTCCTTCAAACTATCTCTTTCGTGTAGAGCTTTTTATCTCTCTTTTCTTTCTCTTAATGATGTATATCTCATACACCGAAAGAATTATACGCAAATGATGTATTTATAACTTGATAATAAGGCTTTGTTTAAAAGGGAAGATATCTATAAATCATAAAACTATATAGTCCCTAGTAGAAATCGTAGATGAGAAATATTTCAATTGTATTAATACAATTAAAAATTATTGTATTAATTGTGTATTAATCATTTAATTTGAAAAGCATTTTCCTATTTGAAAATTAATTGTACACATTATATTTAATGATTCATAATTACATCTCTTATGACAAAATATTACGTAATAGAGTGATGAAGTAATTTATAACTTGAATGAGTTTATGTAGACATATGGCTTACCGATATTATGACAAAAGGATTGACCAGCTGCATTGGATAATCCATTTATCATTGTTATTTTATCTGATAAAAGCATATTGTGCCTGATGATAATAGACATATATACTTTTTGTTTTTTAAAATTCTCTAGAAAAATGTTAATTTCTTCCACTAGACACATCAGTCTCATTCTGTGAACTGCTTATTTTCCCTACTTAAAATTATAATTTTCTTCTATATTTTACTCTCTAAATCTAATAATTTAATATGGTATTCACAATATATAATAGAGGAATAAATTCTTTTGATAATTTTCCAACCAAAAAAAAATTGATTTTCAACTAAATATTTACATTTTCAACCAAAGTAAATATAAACTTTCAAATAATTATATTTGTAATTTAAATCTAAAAAGATGAATTTTCAACCGAAGAGCTTACTTTTCGAATCATTCCGGAATTTTTATATCCGAATCAAAAGCAATCCAAACCTTTTTATTTATATAATTATTATTAATCATTCTTCTAATATAATTCTGATTTAGAGAGCATTCAGTGCTTGCTGCTGGTCAATAAATCATAGAGATTTGATGATCGATGCTTATTGAGAGGTTATCTGTAGCATTATACTTTGTTGAATTTCCCAAAAGTGGTTTGGGCTCGCTTGTCCAACCAGGTAATGATTGCACATACTCGTAAAAAGTAGTCCCTGGACATTCAGTATTTCGCGCTTGTCGATGTCCAATAATTTTATAATCTTTGCGAATTTTTCCAATTGATACTCCGCATTTAATAAGGGAGTCCATAGCATCCAGAGCGGCTTTGTTCGGCAGAAAGTCTGTTTAAAATGAAAGAGTTTTACGATGTTATAAGTAAAATATAAACTATATAATAAAATATAAAATATAAGTAAATAAACGTTAAAATAACATTTTAAATATATTCATTTCATTATTACTAACTATAAATAAATATATGGAACTAATATATATGGAAACGGTTGGTAAATAGTGACATTATAGTTTACTATATTAATTATACCATAGGAGTAAATTTAGTTTTTTTGGTTTTGCCAATTTTCCGGTAATTAGTAATAATTATACGTTTTGATGAAACCATTAGACCACTCACTTCTGTCAGAGGTATAAGTTTTAGTTTTCTTTTATGGCTTAGTTTTAGTGAAAAGTATTTATTATTACATACGTACCTAAAATTGATTACAAAACTAAATCTGTTATAAGTGAAATAACCTACGGGAAAAATCTCCAATGATTGATATTCCAATACTTTGCGAATTGTACTCAGGTGCATGAGCTCCAATAAAATTCCAGCCACGTCCTTCATAGATATTGCCATCTTCACCGATAACGAATTGATATCCTATATCAATCCATTTGCGATCATCCATATGTAAGTTTTGATATTCACGAACAATTTTTGAACATGTGTCTTGCCCAAAACAGTATTGTTGGATGCCTCCATGATGTATCACAACGTATGGTGTTGGTGATAATATTAGCGGTTTATGGATTGTAACTTCGCGAGCATTCCACTCTTTACGGCTTATAATTTTCGGACATACTGAAAAATAATATACAATATGAATACAATTCCGAAAATGAACGCTTTATTATAGTTTCTACAACTTTTCGAATGGAAAACTTGTAAAATGATTTAAAATTGAATCGCTGAATCATAGAATAAGGGAATATACAATTTTTTGATCCGACATACAATGACTTCTCGCTCATTTTCACTCCTTTTCAATTTTTTTTTCTTTTGAACTTTCATTTCTGAAAATTTACTTCTCAAGCAATTCTTTTGTTGACATTTTTTAAATACCTAGATTTTATTTTAATCTTTTGAATTAGACGACTCCTCCTTGAGATTTTTAAAATCCTTTATTAAAATCTTATGAATTCCACTGAAAATTTTTTATCTTGACAAATTCTTTGAAATATATAATAGCTGTTTAAATCCCTTGAAACCGGCTCTATAAATTGTTTTGACTTTTCGAAAATTGTTTACAATATTTCTTGAGTTTCCTTAGAATCATAAGCATAACGTAATAATAATGAATGGATGATGACGCTGACGATATTAAATTCATCCCCATTTAATAATATGATATTCTTACCGCATGCTGGCGTTGTTTGGTTTGTAAACATTGCTGGTTTCGCAAGCACAATAGTTGATCTTTGCTGGATGATAAAGTTGAAAAAAAGAGAAGTAACGGTAAAAACTTTCACAGAGATCTTCCTCATATTTGAGGAAAAGTCAGTAACACTTGCAAGGCAAAAAGACTAAATGCAAATGACAACAAGTTCTTTTAAAGACGAAACATAAAGAGATACTCTGTGGGAAGTCCCGCGAGAACAAATTGTTTTATTTCCAATATTATTCTCCTTCGTCATGCAATTTGAATGACAAAAATTGATGTTATTTTTTATATAGGTACCAGCAAGTTCTTTTCAGTAAAATATAATTGTCAACACTCTGCTCATTCCACGGATGCAAACAATTTAATGACGAATATATAATATTGGAGCAAAAGACATTCTTATCGCAATTTTAATTGTAGATGATCTAAAAATTTCAGGAAAATAAGATATTGAAGTGTCGGTGTGTAATAATACGATAGTCGTTTCTCCTCTTATAAAAAATGTGATCTTCCGCAGATATGAGATAACGTAATATTGTGTATAGATCATTTTTCGATTTTATTGGATAAATGTATAGTCATAAAATCAATTCAAATATCCCTAAGAAATAAATAAAAATATCATAAAAATATCTTGGAATCACAAAAATTACACGAAAACATTTTATTTAAAATTTCGAAAAAAAAAACCTTTTGAAATGTTGAAATTCTTTACAATTTATATGAAAAATTTTTTCATAACTTAAAATTACACGAAATCCCTTACAATTCATAGAAATTTTTTGATATACATACCTTAAAATTTATAAAAATCTTTTAGGGTGTCTTAAAGTTACACGTAATCCTTTAAAATTCTTAAAAAATCTCTTAAAACGTAAAATTCGAGTGATCATCATCATTATCCCCTCAACTTAGAATGAAACATTATGAACTTCAGTATTCTGCAATTTAAAATTAAAACCTCCGTAATTGAAATATCTACAATTTTTCGAATTGAAAACTTGGAAATGAGGAGGATTAAAAATAAAATTATAATTGAAAAATCTTTGAAGCAAGAGATTTGGTTTTAATTATGAATACGTCACTTAAATTCTATTAAACTATGTTTATTCACATTTCTGCCATATAAATACTACAAGTAACATGACAAAGTCCTGTTGGCAAATGAATACGTGCAGAAAATGACCGCATGCCATTTGCTGATCACATATAAATACACGATAACAATGTTCTTTCTTATTCGATACTTTATGTTATGTATTTGCACTAATGTGAATTGAGGATCCACGTATTCGCGAAAAATAATTACAAAATCTTTACAACTGAAATTATGCTACAGGGTACAAATCGAATACTTTCACAAGAATAACTGCAAGACGCGCAAGATGAAAGCATCTCACCTACAAAAAGTTTCTATAAAGAAAAACGTTTTCAGTTGAGCATTGGATAATGAAAAGAGAAGTTTCAAAAAGTTCAGCAAAGTTAAAAGTAGAGTAACACATTTATCAAGTTACGTAATTTAAACTGTATAACTCTAGGTTAGTATAAAAATAAAGGATCTTGGCAAACACCGGAGATTTAGGTTTCGCCGTTAAAGAAGAATCCAAGGAAAAGTAAATTGAATATAGAGTGTGCCTACACCTTCTTTGATTTTATTTTAAAAGATGCAACAGAAACCAATGTTAAAGCTTTCAATTCGACTAAAATCGCCGATTCCAATAGAAATTTACAAGCAAAAAGAAACGAGATTTTCTTTACATTTTAATGGAATGAAAGCGGCGTATCTTGCGAGAAAAACAAGAAAAGTTTCTGCAAAAGATTCCTTGCCATGAATGAACGATGACAACTTGAACAATGTAAAGTTGCAAAGGAAATTTACTAACGAAGATTTTATACTTATCCTAAAATATCGTCACCCGCATTGGTAGCAAAAAACTTGAAAGCTGAGATCACGAGTTAGAATGTTGAGAAGGCGTCAATCCCCCAGGATATTCCGGACTATGTTTTTGTTTTTTCCTTTTCTTCTCTTTTTTCCTCTTCTTTCTCGCTTCCTTCTCTTCATCGTGTCTCTTTTGTTTCTTGTGCTTCTTCTCATGTGTATCCGAACCACCCAAATCAGTGGTCACAGCTTCCTGACCACCGGGAATTTCGCCAGGTTTATGCTTATGCTTTTTGTGTTTATTTTTGTGCTTTCTTGGCGGAGCTTGATTGACGTATCGGTACTGTTCCGGAAGCTTTAAATTAAATTAGATTACATTTGCATCATCAGAACTCTTATAAAGAAATCTAAGAGCAAGTAAAAATAGTTTACTACTTACAGGCCCAGGGTGAAGTCTAAACCCAGCTAGTTGAACACTCGTTAAGGGTAGAAGCTCTTTTCCACAAATTGGAGGCTTATCTATTATAGATCGCAGTGAACTAAAAAAAATTAAGTGATAGCAGTTACATAGAAAGAAAAGTTTTCGACAATACCATATAGACAAAAACTTGTTAGCTTTTCTCACCTGTTATCTTGATGACCAGGAGTGTCGATAGTACCAGGTAAATTAGGAAGGAATGAAGAAAGTGCTTCTTTGACCTTTTTACCACTAAATTTGCTATAAGTATGCTCGAGGCTATAATAGGCCATCAAATTCGTAGCTCCCGTGAGTTCACTCTCCCCTGAAAACAATTAATTTTTTACAATTCGTATTAAAATTGATAAATACACTAAAGTCAACAGATTATAAAGAATTTCAAGTATTTTTGATATTACATAGAAGAAATTTCAAAAGATTGCAAAATTACAATGCTCATCGTTGCAAACTGACAGTAAAATTATTAGACTTAAAATAATTCCTAACCGATTGCAGTATAATAACATATATAATATATAAATTTTCAAGTGGATTTTTTGAAGTGAGGTTAGGGCATTCAACTGCGCGGAGTTCGATAACCTCAACAACCAGGAAGAGTAGAGAAGAAAAAGTTTGAGTTTGAGGACTTACCAGGGGGTTCTTTCATTAAATAGAAAGGCCCACTGTGGACAATCGAGGGATTTTTTCCTAGTGAAATCGTCGTTTTGAGAGTCCCGCTGGAATCTTGCCTCGAAACTACAGGGGAACGAGCACCCCTCGGTGAAGACTTTGGTGAATATTGCTCCACTTTGCTACGAAACTGATCGCCCATCATCATCCTCCTTCTTTACTTCATCGCCCCGTTCACTATAATATTTTAATCTCGAATACGAGCTCGAGTAATGTCAAAAAATTCTCAAAAATGTCAGTTCTTGGTGGTGGTGGTGGTGTTGTTGTCATTTACTATACTCTAAGAACAATGATTGTCTACTTTGTTGCTCTCGAATATTCGAGGCGAGAGTCGAACTTGTAACGCACTCATTATTATTATTATTATTATTATTTTCGGAGTTTGTTTGTACACAATATATGAGAAAAAATTGAGTCTCACTGATGTGTTGATGGAAATTTATTTCGGTGACGAAACATTGGTGCAGATCAAAGACGCTGTGTACAGCTGCTTGTGAATTTTCACTGGAACACTCGACACCGTAAACAAGAATTAGTCAAAAAATTAGAAGCTTAAAGCCTACAGAATGGAATCTGAGGCAATCTGTGATTCACTAAACACACATTTTGCACTGTTTTTCGGTTTAACGTCCGACGTATTATATTTACAACGTCGTTAGACCCGCCATCTTTGATTAGCAGTGGCTAGTTGCCTGCCAGCCAATCTGCCATGCTCAATTCTGTTGGATTCTTTCTTCTCCAATAGGACGAAAGCCTTTGAATTTTCCCACCACTAGACAAAATTATATTTTTACATAGTTTATTAGGTATTTTACACACACAACTAGTTTATTAGTTTATTCTAAAGGCTTTAAAAAATTAAAAACTTTTAGAAACTAATTACGAATTTAAATATTTACATATTTCAATATAAATATGTACCTGAATTCAAATGACGGTAAACCGCGCGGACTATACTTATATGTAATGATGTAATTAATTAAATAATTAATTTTTATTAATGGAAGATTTGTGGGTAGAAATGGAAATGTACAAAAGTTTTGTGCATATAATCATTTAATATATTTAATATCTTATATATATATATATATATATAATTATATATATATAATATATATATATATATATATATATATATCACCCATTTAAACATACAAGTCTCTTATCTCGTATCTGAAGTCTAACTATACTTTTACAGAAGTTATAGTCGAATAATAATGTAGTGAATATACGTATAATATAATAATATATCTGAATAATTCATTTGGCTTATTCGACAATAAGTTATATATAATAATATATATATAATTTAATATAATATACATTCAGTCCACGGTACGTACGCTTTTGACGACTTGTACGATTATTGTTTGTGAAGATAACAGCGCAAGATAATAACGTAAATCAGAAATATAATTTGCACTCAAATCTTCTCTACAAATATGAGGAAGTTAGCTTTTTGTCTGCTGATAATAATATATTATTCTCTTCCGAAAAAGAATTCCTGAAAAAGAATTTGACACGCATTCGTTGGGAGGCATTTTACAAACATTATAAATCTTTGGTCTCTTTATTCGCAAATTCGGCTCATTTTACTGGGTCGATTTTTGTATTATGATTCAAGGAGAATTATGGAGATGCGGAAAATAAACGAATAGCAATAAGAAAATTATAAAAAATGGAATATATATATAAAAAAATGCTCCGAATTCAATTCAAATAAAATAAAACTAGCTTATTAATGCAGACTCGGACCGAATAAATCATTAACAGAATAACTTTTTATATTTTGTTTCTAAGAGCGAAATAATTAAGATCGATCAATAAAGGATAAATTAAAATAATCGTACCTAAAGTCAGACTAATACTCGCTATTGATCTACAAAGCTTTTATAATAAGTCTCGTACCGTAATCTATAGATACTCTCTATAAATCTGAATCAGCAAAAACCATACCAAATCAGTGAAATTCGCTGATGAGTCAGCGGAATTACTCTCATAGAGGGCGTGAAATTTACTGATTCATCAGCGAATTTCACTGATTTGGTAGGGTTTTCGCTGATTCAGATTTAGAGAGTAGGGTATATTATGAGAAAATATGTGTACGACGTGATCTCTTCCTAATAGTGAGCGATCTGTATTAACCGAGTAATTTTCATAAGTGCTATATATACGGCGCACGCTACGCATATATACTCCATTTTGAAAGCTATATTCAGTTGAATAATTATTGAGAAATGCGCTCCACCATACAGAATTTGAAATCGCTACTAGGAACTGCAGGAACCGAAGAAATCATCAACTTCTATAATAAAAGCTAGGAAAAATTAAATTAGAGCCCTCTCTGTAGAATTAATAAATTTTTAACTAGAATTATGCTCACAGAGCGAGAAAATATAATTAGATATATTTTTTCACTGCACCATATAGGTACATTTCTATCATTTATATTTTAAAACAGAATATATGTATTTTCGATTTAAAAAATTGTTTTGGATGTCATCAGAACCTAGTATCGAATTCCAAAAGTGCGTTCACTCGTAATACACTCGTCATCAGTCAGCGAATGAAAACTGCATGCGCGGTGATTTGCGAATGCGGGTATAGGAATTAATAATTTATACGTTCATGTACAGCGATTGAAAAAAGCTCTACTGCCGCCTAGTATTTTTTGAATCCCTAAATCCCTCGGTTACACCTTCGGTATATTCTCGCTCTTTGTACTCCCGGCGATGATCTCGAGGTTCTCCATCTCTGCGATCTCTCTGATGTGACCTTTGACCTCTGTATTTCCTATTTCCACCATCCCGGTAATAATTTCCTCCCCCATTTAGATAACCTCTCGATCGACAAAAAGCTGGATAATTTGTCGAATTATCGGATTTGATCGCCCCGTTGCGAAGTTGTGGTAAAACGGTACTATCTACTTCAGGTTCCGCGCGATCCTGCCTTTCAACACGACTCCTTCCGTTTCGGTGGTAATCGGAATTCTGGTCAAAACTGCAAAAAAGAGATATTTATTATCAGTTATTCATTTATTATTCAAAACAGTTTTAATAAGTTATTCAATTCTAAATACAATTTTGATGAGCCTTTTTTCTCTAAATAAATATGTAAATGTTTTTCTGCTGCATATTATTATTAAAATTAAAATACCTGTGATTTCCCCTGGAACCGCGATGCCAGTAACTTTGAGTCTGCAAAGGTGGAAATTTGTGAGAAGTGTGCTCATCGCTTTCACCTTGAGAACTACGATGATGATGTCCATTGTTAGGTCCACGATTTCGTCCACTACCTGATCCATTGCCATTGTATAAAGTAGCTTTCAGTGTGGCCATTTCTCTCCGTTGGTCTTCGTTTTCTCGACGCAATCTTTTCACCATAGCTTCTGCATCTTCCAAACGAGTTGCTAAATCCACTTGTACAGGGTCTGGACCACCTCCTACTTGAACACCCACGTTCGTTACTGCGAGCTTTTCGTCTTGAATTTCTGTCAAGTCCAACATCCTGGAACAGAAAATAAAATACATATAAATTAAGGCAATCAATTATTAAAAATTATTTAAAATACGAATAAATTTTCAATAATACAATGTACGTCAATTTTAAATGTCAATTTCAATGTCTAAAATTAATAAAACCTCTTGAAATCCTTTAAAATTTCACAAAATTTTTTATAAATCAAAAATATTTTTTCAAATCTTTTTAAATTCCATGAGAAACATTATAATCTCTTAAAATCACTTCAAAAGTTTCAAAAATTCCTTAAATTTCTTATTAAAATCCTTTACAGTTTCACAAAGAACTTTGCAATATGTACCTTCAAATTCTTTGAATACCCTAAAGTTTTTTTGTTAGTATGATCAAATTTCGTGAAATCCTTTAAAATTCCTATGTGAAAATTTTTTGAAATCTTTAGAAACCTATAGAATCTCAAAGAATAATGCCTAGAAATTCTTTTTAATCTCTCGCGAAATCCTTAGAAATCTTTTATAATCTGTTAAACAAACTATAATTTATTATTACTATTATTACTATATTATTATTATTATTATTATTATTATTAAAGACCAGTTTCAATGTAGCCACCCTGGAAATGTACTAACTTTTTCTGTTTCTCGATTATGTCAGATAGATAAATATTGTGCGTTTTCGCCTCGTTCAAAGAAGCCTTGATGTCCTGAAGATCTTTTTCCAGAAGTTCGACCTGGAGGGGAGTGACGTTAACACACGTTGGGCTTCCCTGAAAAATTAAGCGATTTATTTAGACATCAATAACTGCTAGAAAGTGATTTCAATCTGAATCCTTAATTTTTATTTATTAATAAATAAGTTAACACTGACCTTTGGTTTCATGAACCCATTTCCACTCTCTTCAGGAGAAGAGGCGGTACTCGATACGCCAGATCCTTTTGAGAAAACCAGTTGAAATTGCAGGTCTAAATAAAAAAATTTTCGTCAAATACATTCTTAGAAATTTCAAGTATATATAAAATCTCTATCTCGCAGTTTTGTAAGAAGATTTCTGTACCTCTATTTCGCTGACGCAAAGTTTCAACTTCTTGATGAAGAGCAACGAGTGTAGCTTGATGTTGCTCTTGCAAAAATTTCATATTCTGTTCCAATTGAGCTGTTCGATCACCATTGAGTCTTTGATGTCTCGTTTGTGCAGTGCTTTCATTTCGGTTTGGTAGACTCACCAATTCTGGTGGCGATTTTTTGCCCTGGAAATTAAAATCCTTATTCTTAAGTACATTCAAGAAAATAGAACGTAATATAGAATTAAAATCTTGAAAATTAGAGATTAACTTTTAATAATTTATACCATATGAGATTTAGCTTTTTCCACAGTATAAATAATAAGAAACTGAAGTCTTTCATTTTCTTGAGACGACTTGAGTCTCAGTTTTTTAAATTTTAAACCACAGTCTCTCTTATCATATAATTAAAAATATTTATTCGTTATTACTCAAACTCTCTTCTTTTTTTAAAAAGATCACAGTTTCTCACTTGTGAAAATGGCATCGTTGGAAGTTTCACGAGAACCTTCGAAGTCATGATGGAATTTGATAATCACTGACAATGAAAGTCAATGATTTTTTTCTCTCGAAAATTCTCTTCGTCCAAGAGATAAGATATTAGTCGCAGATTAAACACCCGAACTGTAACAAAAAAAATCTTATTAGCCAAAAAAAGCAAACACTTAGAATACAAATTTTAAAAATCACCCTTTTTAAATTATTAAACAATATAAAATATCGCGGCAGCAGAATGCGTGCCGGTTTATCAACCCCTGATTTCTGTAACTTTTCTGACACTTTACTTCGTTCCTTTCAATTTTTACAAGAAATAATCTTTTTATAGCAGATGTCTCTAAAAGAACAACTGAAATAAGAAAATCCACTATTTCTGACCACAGTATTTTCATTTTGCGTCGTCGCGACTAAAACGGGGACACTGTATTATTGTCGAGAAATAAAATGCAACACTTTTCGGAAAGGGCTCGGGCTCAGAAATCATTCAAAAGAAGAGAAAATGCAAATTTTATACGCAATATTACGCGAATAATTAAAATTTAAATTTCGAATATCTCATGCTGCTTTACTAGAAACTTTTAAAGCTCACCGTTGTCGGTTTCGTCCAGCAGAAAAGCGAAGAAGCCGGGCGAGTATTGATCCACATTGAAGGGGGGGGGGGGG
>CAJFCP010000106.1:1166722-1248640 GCA_904066005.1 Synergus itoensis | reverse complement strand
CTATGTGGCAACTATTATGAAATAGTTGTGGCAACTATTTAATAAAAGTTGCCACATAGCTATGGTTGTTGTCACATAATAATTGTGGTTGTGGCAACCACAATCGTGGTTGTGGAAACCATAAATTGTAGTTGTACCGTATTTTACTATTTCTGTGGTTGTCACATCCATAACAATTTTTTCTGTGTGTAATCTAATTACTTGAAAACTGTGTTTTTCTATTTTTGTATATTCCGGATATTATTTTACCCCTAATATTGTGTATAAATTATTGGAAATAACTAAAAATATCGAAAAAATAAGTATCGAACACTCAATCTGTCGAAAAATAAAAATACCGAATTATAAATGCCAGAATTTTAAAATTAACTAATAATAAAAATAACAAAATAGTAAATTACCCTGAATTCTTAAATTTTCAAAATTTAAGTTTGCAGAAAATATATTAAAATTAAGAAAAAAATAATTACATAACTAGGCAAATTAATTTATTACATATTAAAAATAATTATATAAATTATTATTTTACGATCCGATGTGCCACAGAATACTTAAAAAAAATGTTCGAAATATTTAATAGTTAATGTACCTAATTATTTAATTAATTATTTAAATTAAAATATTTTTTTCGAAAATTTCGGAAATTCAAGATTTTGGGGTAATTTACTAATTTCTTATTTTTGTAATTTGTTAATTGTAAACTTTGGAAATTACATGATTAAAAAATTTGAATTTCGGCAATTTTAAAATTCGGGCATTTCTAATTTGGTATTTTTATTTATCATCAATTTGTGTATTCGGTATTTATTTTTGTTTATAGAATCAAAAAATTCATCAAAATTAAATAATCTGAATGTTCCATAGATAAATAAGTTCTTGATTATCAAAAGATAAAAATAAATTTTCAAGTGCTTCAAGACAATGTATAATGATAAAGAATATATTCTAATTAAGACTATTAATTGTAATTTGCATGTCAATATTGACAAATATATTTAACTGGATTAAAAATAAATTATTAAAATTTGTTAAAAATGTGTTTAAAATAAATTATTGCAAAAAAATTAAACGCACGTTCCAGAAGTATGTCAAACTTTTACGGAATTTTTTTTCATTTCAGTGTATAATTTTATTACAATTAAACTTACCATAACGAGTTTTGACAAAATAAAATCCATTGTTTAAATAAAAAACTGCACAAGTGAAGATTATTTTTTACTTTTCGATGCAACGTTTGAAAATGAAATGTGAATAAGCTAACCAAATCTTTAATAAGAGATAAGAGATTTCACTCAGTAATGCGCGCGATCTCATAAATTTATTCAATTGGTTAAATTACCATTTTACGCCCATTGGCAGATCGATGATCTGCAAAGATTGAGAAACAGACTCTCTTGTGTGTCTAGTTAAAAATATTCTCTAACGACAACTTGAATTATTTAAAATATGTATAATTTATTCCTAAAATTATTAAAAATTATTCAATTCAGGTACCACCTGAAAAATTTTGAAAATGACAAAATACGTACGTGGTACGTGGAATAATTACTTACCAAATGTCGTCTTTTCTAATCGAATCAACCAACTTTATCACTTATCATTTGTTTTCTGTGAAATCCCACTTTAAACACTTTAAATCACATGATCTGATAACCACTTACTATAGTCTTATCAGATTCCTCAATTTTTCCTTGTATTCTTTGTAAATATTGTTTATACTCAATTTTTTTAAAATTTTACTTTCTTACTTTTAAATTTTAAAGAATTTCAAGTGATCTGAAGTTTGACTTAAAATTTATTTAAATAAATAAATAATTAAATTAATAACTTAATAAAATAATTTATAATTAAATCGTTTAAATTCGTTCGAAATGCTCTGAAATTGGATTGCATTTACTGATCCAATCTGACATTTATAGAAACAGTTTACGTAATTAAAAATGTCATTGTTAGGTAATGCTTAATGTATTTTTGAAAAGCAGAGTCAATTTTACATTAATGTCAATTTCTTTTTGTTTTAATCGAGTTCTATGTCCTTGAGGTGGTTTAATAAGTTGTATTTCAGGACAGGGATAAGGTTCGCAGTGGAAATATTCATGATGCAATGCCTGAAAGAGAGAAGCCTTCTTATTATAGTGTGTCGATTATCACTTCTTGAATTTGAAGTAACGGGCCAGAGCACGCAAAAAGCTGAATTTATACCTCACTAGCAGTCAAACGCTTTGAAGAATTGTAGAGAAGAATATTTCTAACAAGATCAATAGCTTCTGGTTGAGCATCTGGAATTACTTGTTCCCATGTTGTGCCCTTATGGTAAGGGAATGTTATTTTGTTATAATCTGGCAACGTACTCAATTCTGGCCAGGTTTCTGCAGTTGGTGAACCCAAGTGTCTCAAAACTATTGCTAATTGTTCGATATCCGTTTCACCCTGTATAAATTGGACAAAAATGAACTATGACGTCAAACTAAAGAAAAGATATATTGTTGAAATTTTTGAAAATGACAAAATATATCAGTGCTAGCTTCCGCTCCTCTAATTATCAAGGGGCTCGAATAAAAAAATATCATATTGTGTATTTGTGTTTTTTCACATACGCAATTTAACTTTGCAGACGCGACCGCCTGAATGAATCAATATTTATAATTTTAAAAATAAGATAATCAAAGCAAATGCGTTAAGACTGCATTAAGTATATTAAAATATATTGCTGCCAATCGATGTATGTTTGAGTTAACGGAAAACGTAATTGTTGGCGTTTTCCGCGAATCAACTAAACTTTATATTCATAAAATAATCATATTCATTATAGCCCCGGGCCCCGTAAATCTTTAATCCGCCCCTGCTAATTATATACAATACCTAATATTTGTTGAGTAAAATGAATAAATCGAATTTGGAAATTTAAAACTCACTGGAAAAAGAGGAGTATTGTTGAGCATTTCTCCAAAAATACATCCTACTGACCACATATCAATGGCTGCCGAATAAAATTTTGCACTGTATAATAATTCTGGTGCCCTGTACCATCTAGTTGCAACTTGATGAGAATAAGGTCGACTGACGTCTTCCCAGATCAAACGTGATAGTCCAAAGTCAGCAATTTTTAAAACTCCATTTTTCTTGATCAACAAATTAGCGGGTTTCAAATCCTGTAATTAATTTATTCTTAATTACTATTATTAAAAACGAAAAAAAATCTCAAAATTTCCTCCCAGCATAAAGAAAAAGAAATCCAGACTAAAAATTCTTTCTCTGTAGAGATAGATGACAAACCCTATGCATTATATTTTTTGAGTGCATGTAAGCTACGCCTTCTAATAACATTTTCATGTAGGATTTTGTTTGTCCATCCGTAAGAGGATTGTCGTTATCTTTTATTAGTTCCCATAAACCTGACGGC
The DNA here is from genome assembly GCA_904066005.1 of Synergus itoensis. Taxonomy (NCBI): domain Eukaryota; kingdom Metazoa; phylum Arthropoda; class Insecta; order Hymenoptera; family Cynipidae; genus Synergus; species Synergus itoensis. Next base: position 1,245,237 of record CAJFCP010000106.1, on the reverse strand, counting down.
ATATATTCAAAAACCATCACGAAGTCAAGACCAACTGGAAATGCATCCAACAATTCTATTATCTGTAATACAATTTTACAACTCTTTATCAAATATTTAATATATACTATAGAGGAAGAATTTTAATTGTAAAATAAGAATTATAAATAGAATTTATTAGAATTTGGTTAGGTATAACATTTTAATTGGAACTTACGTAAGTATGTTTCAGAGTTTGTAAAGTTTTCACTTCACGAATTATTGATGTTGATATTCCATCTTCAATTCTTTTTAATAAAACTTTTTTTAATGCTACTTCACAACCGTTGGTATTATCAACTGCTTTTAAAACAACTCCATGTGCGCCTTCCCCTATTCGTCCACTGATAGTGTATTTATCCATTTTTATACTGTATCATATCACTTTTTCTATTATTATATGTTAATTTTTTCGAGATTTTGTTTGTATTAATTCACTTGATCAATTATTCATGCTAATTTTCGTTAAACATTTCAGGTGAATTATTTTACGTGGGATATATTCCATATTCGGAGGGGATGACAGCAGGTGAATTTTTACCTAGCTGACAAGCAGGCACAAGCACAGGTGGACTAACTAATCAATATTCTACATGATAGAGGCGGCATATTCACAGATGTTAGAATCGATTTCTGTAAGAAGAGTCCTTTATGAGATAAAATTTTTGATTTTTACATATATTCGAAATGTGTGAAGCTATATTAGAGTGCCATTAAAGTGATTTTAACAGGTTTAAAGAGAACTTAACGAATTTTAAAGGGATTTAAAAAAAAAAGTAAAAATAGTGTCAAGATTTTCAAGTATTTGAAATTTTTTTTTAAGTATTTCAAGGGATTTAAAATTATATTAAAGGACTTGAAATCAACAGATTTCAAGTGATCATCCTCCTCCTATTCTCTAAAAACATCATTCATATACAGAAATATTTTTTATTTTTCATTTCGGCGGGGGATCAATCCCCCTTGATCCCCCCTCTGGCTACGGCCTTGATCTATATTATAATGTTATATACTCACCGGACTTCCAAAACTTTTTTATTGTAGTAATAGCCTCAAGTGAACTCATTATGCATTAATAATGAGTTGATTTCTTTAACGAAATGTGCAAAATTACCAAAATTTTGGTTATATCTCCTGAAAATATAGCAGAGAACAACTGAAGGTTTTACCCTACTTCCAATAATTTCTTCATTTAATTATTTAAATGCTTTTTTTCTAATGGATGAATGACAATTGCTCTTATTTGAATAATCGAAAATCAATGAGTCGAGGATCACATACCTACAGTAGTGGAGAAAAATGTCCATTTCTTATAAGACTCATCATCATTCTTTATTTCACTTAGACAAGAATTTCTACAACATAAATGTTAATTTAAAAAATATCTATGTTCCTCGAGAGATAATAAAGAGATCGTTATTAGACTTTTCTCATTAAATTTAGACGAGTGAAATTGTAATATGATTATGAGATAGTTGTCGTGACAAAAAAACTGAAAAATTTAATTATATGTAATTTGGAAATAGCGCATATACTTATATAAAATTATATATCTATTTATTATTATTATAGATATTATATATCTTATTGCATCTATGCAATAATCTACTGTCTTTTATGACACTCGCCACATTGAAATAGAATATTATGAAATTAGTGTAGAGAAAAATTAATGCATATTTTGCATTATTATAATTTCAAGTACTTCTCAGCAAATGAAAATTATTGATTCGAAAAAATAATGCTTAGAAAGTAAAACGGAATGCAAGTAAAGAAATGCTAACTATATAACAAAACAAACTTAAGTAATAGGGTTTCCTAATTATCGCATATGATTATTATTATTATTTACAAAAGCAGTTTAAATATGAATTAGCTCCATCAGTAACTTTATCCTCATCAGTGCTGGTGACATTATTGCTTACATTTTGTTGATTCAAATTGTAAAAGGATAATGAGATAAGTCGTTATTGTTCCACAAAACTGAAAATTTAGTTATAATTATAGTTAGATCTCAACTAATGTAACTTATAGAGGAATAAAAATGTTTGTTGTTTTGCTATTATAATTATAAAAAAAGGTTGTTTTACTGACTTATTCGACCCTAAAATTGACCCTATAGCGCGACTGCAGAAGCGTCCGTTGGATTGAATTATATCAAAACCTCTATTCTACGGACCTCGATTCTACGGTCTCGTTCTATGATGAGGGCGCCACGAGCAGCCACAAGCTCGACAGTGTCGTAGCCAAAAAGCGAGCGGTACCCTAAATGCGTAATTTCGTTATTCTTTCCATTTCTTTCAGTTTCGTAAAGTATGTTTTATATTAACAGAACAGTAATTTAATTATTTTTAGACTTACTTCGAATTAATTTTGATCTAGTTTTGTAAGTTAGAAAGCAATTATTTATCGCAAACAAAAGAAAAGTATTTTTATCATTTAAAACTGCGCGCGAGAAGTAACCGCGTGGAGCCCCCATTAGGAACACAGTTGATACGGCCCTAACTTTTGACCACATGTCGATTCTGAAATCGATTCACAGCAACTTACTTCATAGCATGCCCGAAAAAGCCGTAGAATCGAGGTTTTGGTGTAATTATTACAATTTGCTTATTCCTATCGGTTTGAATCCGTTTACTTGCAGCAGGGATACTTGTATGTATATATATACTATATATACTTACACTGTGTATGAACCGAAAGTCCAAGTTTATAAATCCATGTATAGATATATTCAATTGTTTTTGAAATAACTGCACAGAAATTCTTCTTATCTGAAATTCCATAAGATGAAAGACAACATCGATTTTCGTTAATAAAGGAAGTATAATACTATATAATACAATAATTATATGCTCACTGTAATATTGCAACATGATTTATTATAGTTAAGCCTCATTCTGTGTAGTATAATTCCAGTTTTGTTGGCCTTAATAACCAAAAACAATAAAGAGATTGTTAATAATCTAAAGTAAATAAAACTGAAAGGATATATTATATAGAAAAACATTCTTTTCACCTCTTCGCTAACAGACGCAGAGATACTTGAAAGCATGAACATTTCAGTAAGAACAACGAGAAACCAGCACAAAAGAATAATATTCACTAAAATTTCTCTCCTTTCCCAAGTTTCATAATTCTTATCGTAAAGATATATAGAAAAGATATTTGATACAGTTTGAAGTAACCCTGCTATCAAAGCCATTAAAATCGGCGGTGAAAACAAATCTGTGATCTCTTTAGTCAGAGCTACAAAAGAGTTATGCAGTTTTCCAAAATTTTCAATACTCGCCCAAACCTTTTTCGAAGACCTGTAAACCATTTCTGTAAATATTTTAAGATTGATCTGTGCCCGCAAATATAATTTTTATTAAAAATTTACCTGAGTTCCAAGTTTCTTGAAATAGAAACATTGTTTATGAGCGCAGGTAAATTTCTCAATTGAAGATTTAAACGATGAAACCACCATTGCATAATCTGCATTGCGATTATAAAAAGACCCAATACATTGTGAAAAACAATATGCGGAAAAAAGAACGGACCCCACATTAGGACATCATAAGTAGGAAAATTATTGAATACTAATAATGTTGCAGATAAAAGAAAAAGGTAGCAGAAGTTTAAAAAAAGTATATAAAATGGAAAGGTTTTCATAATTTGACAACTGTCTTTTAGGATTCCCAATTCCTTTGCTTTAAGTCTTGTTTTATTTAAATCCTTAAGAATCTTCTCCAGCTTTTTTTGACGAAATCCAAAAACCAACCAGGAAACTATTACCATACTAAATTGAATAATAATAACGAGTCCATCGCATGTACGGTAAAGAATAGTTTCACTAGGAGAAGAAAATGACGCCCTTTTGATCATCCCTTGAATGAATATAATTAGGTATATTAAAGAAAGAATAATGGAATGTAATATTCCATAATGAGAACACTTTATTCCTTTAATATTCGTCAAAACGAATGGGCATAAGCCAATTAATTTTCCATAATAGTAAAGCAAGACGAGTGTAAGAGGTAATTTCATGCCCCTTTTTATGAGTCTCCTCATATTCGAGGAATGTACATATACTGAAATCGAATAACAAAATGCGGAGGGAAATAACAAATGATGATATATTTATACTTGCGAGCGATTAAGATAATGAAATTATGTATTGATTCTATGAATTTATTATAATCCCATATAATTTTTATTATAACTGGTAAATATCCATTTTATACATATATTAGGTACAATTTTAGATTTGAAAGAATCATTTCTGATTGTCATCGTGATTTTGATTATCATTAGGCGATATGTTTCTTTTATTTGTCGTGTGATTTATTTGTAATATCTTTCCTCAACATTCCACTGTTCGAGAGGCATTACCTAAAGTAACAGAAACCTTTGACTAAGTAAGTTGAAATATTTTATATTTTATTTTATACTGTAGAAATTTATTAAGCGTTGACCGGAATTTTAAGATATTTTAATAATAAACTAATTATTATCAATACTTTTATAAAAATAAATTCCCCTGCTTTTGCACAATCGACGTTATGACTTGTTATTAAGTTAAACTTTATCGAATTTTGATTTCACGATGATCCGAAGATGATCTCACGATGATCAGAAGATTTCAAGACATTTTATCGTAACTGTAAGGAGTTTTAATGAATATGGAAAGATTTCATAATATTTAAAAATTTTTTAAGAATTCCAAGGAGATTTAAGGGATTTCAGTTTATTTTATACAATTTAAAAAAATTTAAACGAATTCCAAGGGTTTTCAGGGAATTTCAATATGTTTGATATAATTTTAAAAGATTTAAAATCTTTTTAAATGTTAGAAATCTAAGGACTATAGAAATTCTAGTGGTTTTTAAGGTTTTCTATAGAGATTTTGATGATTTTTAAGAGATTTCAAGACATTTTATTGTAACTGTGTGAGGAATTTTAATGAAGATGAAGATATTTCATATGTATTTCAATACATTTTACACAATTTCAAATGATTTGAAATCATTTTAAGGAATTAAAGTATAAGTATTTCAAGGAATTAAAAGAAATGCTATTTAATTATTTCTAGTGTTTTTAAAAGGAATACAATTAACAATTAATAATTAAACAAAATTTGGTTCCGAAAGCTTCAAGAATGTGGACGCCTTATATACATAGATTTCATACGAAAAGATAATATCGAATTCTTTTCTTATTTTCTAGGACGATCATGACGTGGATACCAGCAGACATTTCGGCATCATGTTCGGCAAATTCATCTTCCTCAACGTGTCAACCATCGACAATTATGTTCATGGCTTTTGTCGCTAATTTATTTTCATCTTCGAGAGACAGCAATTCGAATGTGAATCGTGAACCAGAAAATTATGACTTCATAATCGTAGGTGGTGGCACAGCTGGATGTGTTCTGGCTAATCGATTAACTGAAAATAAAGCATGGAATGTAAGTACTTTCACTGACTGCTAGCTGGCGAAAGCAGTCTCGGATTGGAAATACATTTCGAATCAATCCAAATCATTTCGAAATTTGTATCTGAACCAAACAGTTTCATTCCGATATCTAATTCGAAGAATGTTTTCAATCCAAACTTGTAATCCGAATTGATCTGAATGAATCTGTAGTCAATCCGAATCAATTCGAACTTTTAAATTCGAATGAATCCGGTTCCTCTGAATTAATTCTCTGGATTAATTTTGAATGGGCCCTGATTTCATCAGGATTGAAAACTTCCTTTGGATTTTAGATTGGAATGCAATTGTTTGATTCGGATACAAATTCCGGATTTCCGAAATGATTCGGAAAATTTCGGATTTGTTCGGAATGAATTTCAATCCGCAATAAGTCCTTAATCCATCATATTCCACTTCTTTTTAATGACATTAGGTACTTTTATTGGAAGCTGGTGTGGAGGAACCGAAGGTAACCGAGGTTCCAGCTTTTAGGTCACTCGTTCCAAAAAGTAATATCGAATATAAATATCAGGTACAATCCGATAAGATGGCCTGTATATCAAAAACATGCACATTAACTCCAGGAAAGTTAAGTATATAAGTTACATTAATTAAAGATATCCTAGGATGAGTACAAAAACTTTGGGGTAACATTTGTGTGAATGAAGGGTGTCGCGGCACCCTCTTCGCATGTTTTATTCGCTTAAAAGTTTTCTAAAATTCCACCGCAAATTTTGATGAAAACAATTTTAACTTTAAAATTGTTTAAACAATTTGTGTTTAAATAAGATGTTTACAAATGATAAGTATGGAAATAATAATAGTGCCATATGATTCTGCGGAAAAAATTACATAAGGAGCGTACAGTCAAAGACATGTACCTACGCCTCCTTAACATTTTTCATAATCGCATATCTCACCCCCTTAAATTTGAAATAAACGAGAGGGAGTGAGAGATGTGTTAAGGCATAGGTACATATCTTTGACTGTACATTGCGAAAAATTTTTTTTCTCATCCAATTGATGGTGACACATAAATAAATAATAATTTTTTATTTATACTACCTCACCAATTAGGAAGATACAAATTTTGCGAAAAGCGTAACTTTTAAGTAATTTTTTCCGAAGAATCGAATGGCGCTATTAGTTTTTCCTTACCTCGCATTTTTAAACAATTTGTTTGAACGGTTTGAACAAAAATTGTATAAACAACTAATTTTTTTTTTTTTTTTTTTTGAAGAGTCTTCTATTAGTTTCTATTTGCTTGTACCGTAGAAAATCAAATAATCTAATATTAATACATTTTATTTAAAAATATGAATGATGACTTTGAAAGATTCTTTGCTTCGAGAAAAAAGAATTATATATATATATTTTCTAATATTTAAGAAAATCATTAATGCTTCCTCTATGAGGAAGCAAATATAAGTGCTCAAAAAATAAGCACAAACAAATTAAATATAGTTTTTTTGCTGTCCTGAACAATTTTTCCCAAGGCACTTACATGGTTTTACCCCTCATTTTTCTTTTAAATTTATAGGTAATGGGTGGGACGAGTTCAGTGAATGGTATGGTTTACTCGAGAGGAAACCGAGAGGATTATAACGATTGGGCCAAGATGGGAAACACTGGTTGGAGTTATGAAGAAGTATTGCCTTACTTCATAAAATCAGAAGACAACCTCGATGCAGATGTAACAAAACATTCCATTCTTTCATGTATTTAAATCTAACTAGAATGTCAATTCTTTATGGTTATGGTGCCCGCTGGGAGGTAACTGGAGGTAACTTCTCCGAATTGCAATTATGGCTGTATTCATTCGGAAGGCAGATCAGTTAAAATCGCTTTAAAGGAACTTTAATGGGGGAGGGGGAGGGGCTACAGATTTCGAGATTGCAAGAATCTATTTTCGATATAATCGCAACCTTTTTTTCATCATCAATAATAATAATATGTTATCACCTTTTGCATTGTTCTCAGATTGTCAAAAGTAATCCAGGATACCATGGAACAGGAGGATACCAAAGCATTCAACGACTGCCTTACTCTGATACCAACACAAAAATAATAGTCGAATCACTCGAAGAAATTGGATACGACAAAATAGACGCGAGTGGAGAAAGACAAATAGGTGTAATGGACACTCAGTACATCAGTAAAAACGGAATGCGCCAGAGTACAAACGCCGCTTTCATTCGACCAATCAGGAAAGAGAGGCCCAACCTTTTCATAAAAACCGAGTCTCTCACAACAAGAGTAATAATCGACTCGAAAACAAAGAAAACACTAGGTGTTGAATATACTTCTAAAGGAATTTCGAGAGTTGCTTATGTAAAGAAAGAAGTTATTCTATCAGCAAGTACTTTAGAGTCACCAAAGTTACTGATGCTTTCTGGAATAGGACCTGCAGAAGACTTAAGGAAACATAATATTGAAATTATCCATGACTTACCGGTTGGCCGACATATGCACAATCACATAAAAGTAGGAGGACTCGATTTTTCCTTCCCGAATCAAAGTTATTGGACTTTGGTAAGTTTGGAGAAAATGAAAGAAGACGTGTATTATTACTTAAAAACACATGATGGTCCACTAGCTACAAGAAGTATTGCCGAGGCTATGGCTTTTATGAGAACCAAATACGAGAAAAATGAAAATGCACCAGATATACAGTTACAATTTGGTTCTCATGCACGTCAGTATAATCCTCAGTCGTATTATGACGGCTTCGGTGTTTCTGTATTTCTTTTGACACCTAAAAGTAGAGGATCTATTAGACTTAATGATACGGATCCAATTGGGGGAAATCCTTTGATACATTCCGGTTACTTTACGGTTGAGTCCGACTTGGATGTTATGATTGAAGGTATTCGAATGGCCTTGAAAATTGCAGATACTAAAGCTTTTAAAGAAAATGGTTTTAAGTTTGTTAAGAAGACTCCAAAAGCTTGTGACAAGTTTACTTTCGGCACGGATGAATATTGGAAATGTCATTCATTAGAATATGCACGGTTTGTTCATCACCATGTCAGCACATGTAAAATGGGACCTAAAGATGATCTTGAGGCTGTTGTTGACCCAAGATTACAGGTTTATGGTGTAACTGGACTTAGAGTTGTCGATGCTTCTATTATGCCGGCTGTTATTCGGGGCAATCCGCAAGGACCAGTTATCATGATTGCAGAGAAAGCCAGTGATATGATTAAGGCAGATTGGGTTGAGTGATAAATTACGGTATTAATATTATACATATGTATATCATTTCTAAGTACGTATATTTTATTTTTACAACGACGAGAAAGATAGTGTACAAATACAAATAAAGAATGATTTCATTACTCTTCTAAGAATGCAATTTTCAGTTCATCTTATACCTTACATTTAATATTTGAAAGATGTTATCAGTAATTTCAAAACTAGGTAACACCTAAAGTCAATTAAGTAATCCATCTATTTTTATGTATAATATTTTGCTGAGGAGTTAATTATTATCTCAAATTATCAAAGATACGAGCGACGTTTAGATTTATAGTTGTTTTTAGTTCAATTTTTTCGCAATCGAAATAAAAGAAAGTATATACACTAAATGATTTGACATACTAACCGTAGCTTTTATTCAGGGTAGTATTTAATTAAGAGAGGGGATAGAAGGAAAAAAATTCCGCTCGCACCTTTGGAGTCGCGGTGACAACTTCTAAAATATATAAATATTGAATTTATAGAAATATTACTTGGAAAATCTGAAAAAAATTTTCTAAAATGTTCAAAAATTATTAACTGATCTTAAAGCATCAGGTGAATCTAAGTATAATAATTTTTTGAATTTATATATCCAAAATGGTTGGCTAACGAATTTGACCTTCATTTTAGGACAATAAAAGAGTGTACCAAAATCCAATCCGAATTGTCAACTCTTTCGAATGTTAACATCGTGTATATGTATATTGTGAGAATAAAGTAGATTTTGTAACAAAATTCCGATTAATTAAATGATATAATTTCATCATTTATGTCTTCTAAACTTATAATTAACCCAGGCACGACCCAGGGGGGGCGAGGGGCCCTGCCCCCCCCCCGAAATTTTAGAAAGTTCAGTTTTTTGTAAATTTTTACGTATGATATTCTGAAGAATAACACACGGAAAAAACTGTTATGGATGTGACAACTACAGAAATAGTGAAATACGGTACAACTATAATTTATGATTTCCACAACCACGATTGTGGTTGCATGCATGATCAGGGCCGGCGGAACACGTGGGTATGGTGGGTAGTACTACCCACCCCGAAAATCTCAGGGTGGGTAATTACCCACGCTGAAATTTCAGTAAAAAATCAAAAAAATGCATTGTTTTTTTTAATTTTATATTTAATTTCTATAATACGCGCGCGAGCGTTCTGATAAACTTAATTTATTTACAAAATTATGAAACATACCCCCCCCCTAATGCCAGTTGATCACTACCCACGCTGAAAAAATACGTTCCGCCGACACTGTGCATGATTATACAGGTTTACATATGTATATTTATTATATCGAAACACTCAAGTAGAAAAGCTGTTTTTTGGTGGGTCATAGTATTAAAATGTTTAAACTATTTAATTGAGAAGGTATTAAGAATTTAAAATATTTTAGAAAATCGCAAAAGCATATTTTTTATTACGCTATCTTGGCTATATCTTACATACTTTTTAATGCCTCGTTGTAATCAGAATAAATCATCTACCTTCGGAAAAATACATGAATTATTGATAAAAGAAATCAGTTCTTGATTAAATGCAATCAATTATGAAATGAGGATGTATGCAGTTGATATTTAAGTACAGTACCCTATAGCTCTCACTTATCGCGAAAGCCTGGGACTGGGATTCGCGTTAAGTAAGTTCCCCCGCAAACATTATTACACCAAACATCGTTCTCCCCTTATTGCGCTTTATCCTCAAATTTGGTAGGTTGAGAACATCGAATATGTTCAAAAAAGTTTATGTCAGACATTTGGGTAAACAAGTAGGAGAGAATATTTAGAGGTTATTTTTCAATACTAATTTTACCTACCTACGAATTCCAAAAAATTGAGCTTTTTCTGACAAGTGTTGTTTGAAGAAAAGTTTACTTATATTTATTTTGTTTGTGAAAATATATTATAAGTTAAACTTTATTTGTCAAAATATTTTTATATATTTAATCTTACCTATTCGTGTCTATAAATATTACTAATATGAGTGTCGATTTCTCTCACAATACGATTGCGCTCTCTCCTTTTTTAACGCGATCGATCAATTATTTTCAATCTTTCTTCCAAAAGAAATTTCTTCTTTTTTGGTCTATAATTTCTAGCCATTTATAAATTCATAAGTATTTAGAATTAAAGAAAGAATGGAGTATTAATCTTTTAAGTACATTACATTGAATTTCAGTATTTAAAAAAAATTATGTTTACGTGCGATGCATGTGTTATTGTCATTGGGCGCAAAGAAAGTAATAGGGGAAATCCGAAATAGCAATATTCAGGGCTGGCGGAACCTGTGTGGAGTGAAGGAGTACAACACACCTGGGAATTTAGAAGATATTTCTATATTATCATACTATAAACAAAAAAATTTTCTATTACCCCCTCCCCCCTCTACTGCTTCCGTAACTCCACACCTGGGAAAAATTTGTTTCGTCGGCCCTGGCGATATTAGTTATTTCACGTTGTGATCTAATAACACAAAAATGGTAATACACATATGCAAAAAACAAATATGGCCATTTACGTATTATTATTTCACAACGCGAAATACTTAATCTGGTGGTGATGTAAGTAAGAAGGTATATATAACTGTAGTTGCAAGATCGGCAGTAGCTATTATACTGTTTTAATTTAGAAAAATAATTGACTTTTGCAACTCTTTGACCAGGCCCGGCAGATAATATGGGTACGGTGGGTAGTACTACCCACCCGGAAAATTTCATGTGGGTAAAATACCCACCCGGAATTTTATGGCATTTTGGGGAAAATGAATCACCACGAAGTTTTATACATTGTTTTATTTAATTAAAAACTTCCCCCCTCCCACCCCACTTCTCTCCGCCCTACTACTACCCACCCGGGCCGAACGTGATCTGCCGGGCCTGTCTTTGACCAACTTTTGGATCAAAATTTGGCATCCTGAGATTATAAGTGTGTTGTGAACGAAATATTACTGTTTTTATATTACATATTACATACAATTTTTATTAGTACATGATAAAATATTTTAAAACTCGTATACTTCGACCGATTGAAAAGAAATGTCATGTTAAAATCAATCAACCGATTTTATCAATGTATTGCATTATGAACCAATTCCTCATATAACAATTAAATTTTCTGCATAAAAAATATATATTTTTCTTGAAATAACACGTATTATTATATTTTTAGCACCATGACTTGGATACCAGCAAATATTACCGCATCATGCATTTCAAATCCAAGTGGCCCGGCATGTGACCCCTCAACAATTATCTTTATGTCTTTTATTGCTAAATTATTTTCATCATCGATAGACCGTAATTCAACTAATAAAAAACCTGAACCTGAACAATATGACTTCATAGTCGTTGGAGCTGGCTCTGGTGGATGTGTGATTGCCAATCGATTAACTGAAATCGAAGACTGGAATGTAAGTATTTGAAAATGAACTTCAAAATTTTCAAGTTACGTAATCTAATTCTGATTTATTTCAGGTACTTTTATTGGAAGCTGGTGTAGAAGAACCAGAGATAATGAAGGTACCAGCTCTTAGGGGAATGATTCCAGGAAGTAATATCAATTATGCTTATCAGATTCAGCCAGAGAAGAACGTCTGTAAATCGTCTCAATGCTCTTTTGTTCCAGGAAAGGTAAGTTAATATATTTTTACATTCTCATCAGAGAAAATGTATTGGACTTGTGTAAAATTTTACCTCCCCCCCCCGTTTTTGTCAAATGTCCACGTTTTATGACCCCCTGATCTCAAAAAACATGTTTTTACGAATGTGTCTGCCTGTCTGTATATCTGTCTATCTGTCTATCTGTATAATAGATTTTAGTTTGTTAGCACGATAACTTTCGAAAGAATTGACAGATTGGATTGGCCTTCGGTATACTCTTTTAGTGTCCTAAAATTGTCAGACTTATGACATTTTAAAAATTCAAAAAAACGTACGAAAATTTAAATTTGAAGCCAAACAACGCACAATATTATGAAAAAAAGTCTAGGAGTGAAAAATAATGTTTCTTTTTTATTGCCCAAGCATCTCTAAAGGCGTAACCACGCGAAGTGTGGTAATTTTACTAATTTGAATAATTTACAGGTGATGGGTGGTACAAGTTCAACAAATGGCATGCTTTACACCAGAGGTAACAGAGAAGACTATGACAATTGGGCTAAATTGGGAAACACTGGATGGAACTACAGCGAAATATTACCGTACTTTAAAAAATCAGAAGACAATCTCGACGCAGATGTAATAATGCCTTCGAGGCATTTCAATTTTTTACACTCTCAATCTGAATTTCTAAATTACACCAAAACCTCGATTCTACGGCTTTTTCGGGCATGCTATGAAGTTGCTGTGAATCGATTTCAGAATCGACATGTGGTCAAAAGTTAGGGCCGTATCAACCGTATTCCTAACGGGGGCAGTTTAAAATGATAAAAATACTTTTCTTTTGTTTACGATAAATAATTGCTTTCTAACTTACAAAACTAGATCAAAACTAATTCGGAGTAAGTCTAAAAATAATTAAATTACTGTTCTGTTAATATAAAATATACTTTACGAAACTGAAAGAAATGGAAAAAATGGAAAGAATAACGAAATTACGCATTTAGGGTACCGCCCGCTTTTTGGCTACGACACTGCCGAGCTCGTGGCTGCTCGTGGCGCCCTCATCATAGAACGAGACCGTAGAATCGAGGTCCGTAGAATAGAGGTTTTGGTGTAGTTAAATCTTACGAATTATTAACAGTAGTTTCTTCCTATAATTTAAATAGTATGAAGTCGGTTAATATAAATTAGTAACAAGGACGAACTAAATGAATTAGTATTTCGCTACTACAGTACAACCTCCCTAAGAGCGACCTCGATAAGAGCGAAAATGGCCTTGATGAGCTCGGACGCTTCCCCCACTACAAACCCTACTCACGGTGACTCACGCTGCCTCGAGAATTGGGCGCAAACCCCGAAAAGAGCGAGCAGCCGAGCGCAGCTTAATTTCAGTTTTTTCTCATTGAAAATGGTTTTTTATTAAAATTATTTTTCTTATATTTGCATACAATAATTCGTATATATATTTTAAAGGTTGTTGATACTTCTAACTCCTATATAGTACAAGGCAGCTTTATTTTTATAAAACTTTTAAGAAAACAAAATTATAATTTCATTTTAAATTAAAATACATATAATATGTACACTTTTTAATATGTACGTATGCTATAAACAGTCGTATTTCATATATATTGTATTTTTGTCCACATGTTGAAATATTCTGTTTTATTTTTTAATATATTGTGTGCAAAAAAGTTTACAAATTTTAAATAATTTTAGAGTAATTTCCGATACTCTGTGAGTAACGAACTTTTAAAATATATTATATGTATTTAAGGGCATGTAATACTTTGAAAAATTATGAGTTTCAAATAAACCCATTGTTTGGCTACAAAAATAAATATTTTGCCTTGAAACTTTGGAAAACAGAAGAGAACATTAAAACGGACCGTTATTGACTCTTTTTATCTTGTATAATGAAAAAAAGTTTAAATTTGCTAAAATTCGTAATGCATTTGTCACTTTGAGGTTAGATGCTCTATGTCCAAGTACTGACAGATAATTGAATATGAGTGATCAAATAAACCCATTGTTTGGCCACAAAAATGAATATTTTGCCCTGAAACTTTGGAAAACGGAAGAGAACATTAAAACGGACCGTTATTGACTCTTTTTATCTTGCTAAATTAAAAAAAAGTTTCATCCTGCTAAATTCGATCAAAAAGTATCACATGCCCTTAATATGTATTTATACGTATTTAATCAAAAAGACGCTACGTTTTCATCACCGCGGGCCGCTCGCTCTATTTGAGGTTTCGTACTCAAACACACATTTCGCACACACGCGCAATTTCCGAGCTCGACGCCCAGTAGTGGGGGCCCCCTATTTCTCGGAATTATTACCCCTAACCGCCCATGAGTTCGCTCTTAGGGAGGTTGTACTGTAAATGATTTATATTAGTAACATTAATTATATTAAGGCTTCTAATTCAATTATTCAAATTCTTACTAATTTAGATTGAAAGAGTATATACTTATAGAGTATGTATCAGGTACTTTCCTTATCCATTCTATTGAACCAACATCTGCTTTTGTAGATTGTCGGAAACAACTCCGAATACCATGGAACTGGAGGATACCAAAGTGTGCAGCGATTTCCATATCAAGATTTGAATACAGAACTAATAATCCAAGCTTTGCAAGAACTGGAACCCAAGATAGACGTAAATGGAGCTAAGCAAATAGGCACAATCGACTCGCAGTGGATTAGTAAAAATGGAATGCGACAGAGCACAAACGCCGCTTTCATTCGACCAATCAGGAACAAGAGATCCAATCTTTTTATCAAAACCGAGGTTCATGCAACGCGAGTACTGATCGATCCAAAAACGAAAAAAGCTTACGGTGTTGAGTACACATCTAGCAAGACTGGAATATCCAAAGTTGTTTACGCTATGAAAGAAGTTATTGTTTCTGCAGGTACTCTTGAGTCACCGAAGCTTCTGATGCTTTCTGGCATTGGACCAGCAGAAGTTTTAAGGAAATACAAGATTCCAGTGATAAGTGAATTGCAAGTCGGACGTAACATGCATAATCATATAAAAATAAGTGAAATAGATTTCTCGATAACGAATGAAAGTTACTGGACTTTGAAGTCTTTAGAGCAGATGAAAGAGGATGTCTACACTTATTTAAAGACAAATAAAGGCCTGTTATCTGCATGGGGACCTGCAGCCGGTAATGCTTTTGTGAAAACCAAGTTCGAAAAAAGTAAAAACGCTCCTGATATTCATTTGCAATTTAATCCCCAGTCTCTTCCATACACGCCAGTTTCTTACTACAAATCCTTCGTTCTTAGTGTCTTTGCTCTGGCACCTAAAAGTAGAGGCTACATTACACTCAATGACACGGATCCAACTTGGGGCAATCCTCTAATTTACACTGGTTACTTTACAGAAGAGTCTGACGTGGATGTTATGTTAGAAGGCATGAAAATTGCCCTGAAAATGGCAGACACGAAGATTTTTAAAGAACATGGCTTTAAGCTTAATCAAGTTCCTCGACCAGCTTGTAAACACTTCAGTTTTGGAAGTGACGAGTATTTGAAATGTCTTTTGTCAGAGTACTCAACGATTGTTCATCACTATGTCAGCACATGCAAAATGGGACCTAAGAATGATCCTGAAGCTGTTGTCGATCCAAGATTACGTGTCTATGGTGTAGAAGGACTTCGTGTTGTAGATGCTTCTATTATGCCGGTTGTTGTTCGCGGAAATACAAACGCTCCAGTAATTATGATTGCTGAGAAAGCTGGTGATATGATTAAGGAAGACTGGGGTAAAAAAATATCGGAGTAAATAATCAAATTGACAATTATTGTTTTTAAACTCTGTAATATGTTATAACGTATATTGTATGCATGGAATGAAAATTCTGTAATCATTTACTTTTTTTTTGAAAATAATGTTTTGCACTTTGATTTTGCGGTTAGAAGTTCACAATTGGCATTTACATCCACTGGATCCGTTTCTTCTAAAATTTTTGCACAATGTGGCTCGAGTGCGACTGGACATGCTGGCTGTAAATAAATAGATTAATGAAATTAGACTTCTTCTTTGTTATTTGGTAAACAAAATCAAACTTTTTTTTTATAAATAACTTACTCAAATCTCTTAAAATTCTACAAAATAACGTATTTCATCAATTTAACTACAACTGATGTCTTTATACTATATAGTGTGTCGACAAAAAAAAAGGGGTCATCCATCCATTCATCCATCCACCCACCATACATACACAGTAAATTGTTAAATACACACAGTACACAAACACACATCCGGAAAATTGATTAGATTTCAAAATGTGAAAATATATTTATTATTTATTATTATTAATATTTGATTATTCTACCTCTTTTTCATAAACTTTCGGATCGATAAGTTCATCTGGTGATTTCGGAAAATGAATAAGTCGAGGAAGTTCATGTAAATTTGGATGCGGCGGTACAACCCACACACTTCCAGTATTTGCCCAAGACATTACGTGCGTTAATGCTGGACCCACAATTTGTTTTCTAAAAGCAATAATTTTTTTTATGTAACTTCCTAAATTTTTGAATACAAATTTCTTTAATATCTAATGTTGATTTACCTTATAGGTAAGCATTTTATCATACATTCTCGTTGATCGTTAGATTCCAAAACTTGAGGAATATCTGGAAGGTCTATTTTTTCAAATTGTTTACTCGTGGGACAAAGGGCCACGAAACGAATTCCAGTTTTTTCAAGCGTGTGTTCTTTCTATTTAGTCAATAATAAATTTTTGAATATTTTCTTTAGATCTTTCATTATATAAGTGAATTAAATTAAACTAGATATTTAATTTTACTTTTATAAAGTATTTTTTAGGTGATTTGAATTTCTTACTGCAATATCGATCGTGGCTTCTATAACTGGTTCTTTGCGACAATAAACTGGTGTAGGATTTTGGGGCCATCCCATAAATCCAAAAATACTCGCACAGTTTACAATTATTCCACCCGATCCTCCATTTTCCTTTCCCATGTGCTTCAAACCAATTATTGATGCCCTTCTGGTATTACTCTAAATTATTAAAATTTATAATTATATAGGTATTTAATTAGTATTCGCGGAAAAATACATTTGTATATTTTATCTAATATAAAGAAAAACATGCTTTAATTAAGGAATTTTTTACCCATTCTTCTTCAGAATTGTTGCAAGTTGTTGAAGAAGGAGAATTTATATTTTGATCAAGATCACTGAATAGAATATGAATCGCTCTGTGTCTGCAGAGAGCTTTTTCAAAAACTCCTAATTGAATGAAAATTGTTTAAATTTTAGTATTTTGTGAAAGCATAATTTAATATATTCAATTAAAACTCTTGCTTATTATAGATGTATTATAATAAAATTACAAATTACCTTCAAAATGGGAAGAATCTCTTATATCGCAATTTATAAACCAAGCCCGATCTCTTCCATAAGCATCGCACAATCTTTGAACTGCTCTTTTTCCCATTTTAATGTCTCCATCAGCAATTATAACTTTCTACAATAAAATCGAAAATTAACATTACCTACGTGTATAAAACTGAATATTTTGAAATTCCCTAAGATCACTTCAAATCTCAAGTAAGCGAGGCCGGGTAAATTTTAAATTATCGATTACTTGATAAAGTAAAAAATTTAATTTCTGTTTAGGAAAAATAAAAAAAACGTTGACTCACTCTTACGCCTCTGGATAATAATTCATCTGCAGCTGCATATCCAAATCCAGTTGCACCCCCAATCACCATGGCTACTTTACAAAGTGGATTGAGAATTGGTGCAGGAAATAAAGCACAATTTCCAGGCCTTATTATTCTAAATTCCTTTTTCTCTTCTTTTTTTTTTGTTCCCAAAAACCATCCCTTCTTTTTCTTCTTTTTTTGATAAACTGCATTGCTTGTCCGAAAGTTACAAAATATATTTTTATTTGAGAGGAGTCTGAAAAAGTTTATTGTCAATGATTTTCTTTTTATTTCAGTAAATATTTATAAAAACAATAAAACTCACTGTGCAGAGTTTTCCATAATGATAAAAGGGTTAGTCAAATTGGAGGTTAATCTTAAAATTGGATTCAGAATCATCGTGAACCTGAGTTAAAATTTATATTAAATTTTCCATCAATTCCATAATTGCCTAAATTTTTCGTGAAAAAATTAGATAAGTGGGCTTATGTTAAACGGACCGAAAAATTAAACTAGACTTTAAATAAGATTGGATGGTATATGAAATTTTGAAAGGTTTTTGTGTAAAAGGTTTCTTTTGTTTTATTATTTTCATTCACGAAGCGACGAACGGAACATTCTTGGCAGGCGTAACTTACCTACAATTATTATTCAATAAAAATAAATAATCAATGTTATAATTTAATTATGTAATTGAGTAATTAATAATAGCCACTATATCGCGGCGTATCGTATTCAGTAAAGCTATAGATATTGAAGCAATAACATTTGGCGAAAAAGAATCACTTTTCGTCCTTCATACATTCTTAAACAGTTAAAATTTTATTTTTTATCTTATTCACCTAAGCTTGCGATGATAACGTCTACATACATTCGAAGCAAATATTTTAACAATGAAAAACAATCTTAAAATTTATTATTCTAATAATCGAGTACTATTTACTAAGATTTAGCATTATATTTAAACACACTGTTATTACAAAATCTTAATCTTAAACATAGTCAAATGTATATATATCACATCAGAAGACGAAGTTTCGAGGACGTCTTTTTTTTGCACCTGATAAAAATTTTTCTCCGTTATTTTAAAACAACTTCCGGGACGATTATTTTTCACTCGTTTTGTTCTATTTTATATAAAAGGAAACATGTTTGACAAATCGAGAAATTTAACCCGTGCAGAAATTTTGATAGGATCCTGGCCAGTTCGCCCCAGTTCTAATAAGGTCCGATCTGGAAAACTGCGGAAAAAAACCCAAAAGGCGTGTTAAGCTGTCAGTGCAGTGACGTGAGGTGTTTACCATGATAAATACCTCACGTAGGAAAAACTGGATTAAAAAACTATTCTGGATTCATTATATGCAATATTTTATTACTTAATAATTTAAAAATTTTGTTAATTTTTTCAAGAAATGTTAAACCATATTAAAGAGTTGTTAAGAATTTTCAGAAGATTTCAAGTTATGTTAAAGAGTTTTTAAGGAATTCAAATAAATTCAAAATATTGTCAGGATTTTCATTTATTTTACAATATTTGTAAATATTGTAAAGGATTTTTAATGATATTAAAAATTTTTTAAGGAATTTTAAATATAAAAATATTTAAGAATTTTCAAGAAATTTCAGTTATCAAAACATGTGAAAGGATTCCAAGAGATTTTAAGTTATTTTGAAATTCCTTAATTTGTTGAAATTCCTTAAAACCATTTGAAATATTTAAAAAATATAAATTCCGACCAGGGCCCATAGCAGACCCACATTTTAAATAGGAGTAAATGGGCCAATTTCTGCACGGCAAGAAGAATTTTATAAAATGAATGCTACTTGTCCTCTCACTCTCACTTTCACTTTGTGTACACTTTTTAGTGTATAACATATAGAATTTATTATTTCTAAATTAATAATGAATAGATAAATAATGTACCTATATGAATACACAAAATATGATTGAAAAATAGTTAACTGACTTTCAATTAGTGACAAAAACTAATCATTCTTTAATAATTTTTCATCAAAGCATATTTTTACTAGAATAATACTAGAATTATAATATTATAATATTTAAAAATTGAATTCTTTCTTAAGCTTATTTTACAGACATTTTTAAGCTTGTTTATCGAACTATAAAAGTTTGGTTATACAATATTTTATCATGAAATTGTACCATCAATTTTTTGTGAGTTATTCCTTCTTGGTCCGGTACTATGTAATTTCTAAGAAATGTGTCATATTTTTGAAAATATTTTTTCGACGTTGATCATTTTTTTAATAAATCGATAAAAACAGACAAAAGTCAAAACAGAATTTTTTGTAAACCGGAAAAAATTCCAAAATCAAGATTGTGTGAAAAAATTTGAAAACGTACAAACATTTATAAAAGTATGTACGATTTTTCAAGCATATACAAAATACCACGAATGTAAATTATTTCCACTATAATCGCTCATCAGAGTGTTTTAAATATTTTACAGTTTAGCGAGTAAAAAATTCAAATACATATTTATAATTTTATAATCCTGCTATAATATTATATGTATAAATTCATAAATATTAATTATAAACGTATGGACTATGGAGCAATTATTTATCGATGGACTGTGTGCGTTACAAAATCGAATGGTACGGCATGATATTTGTATTTAAATTCAAGCATAGAAAGAACCTTATTTTCCAAAATATTAAAATTAGGGCTTGGGAAAGCTGATTTCTTTCGGTGATTGTCCATTTTCCACAAGCCAAACGCTCCCACTTTTTCCGTTGTTTAATACATGAATCAGTGCCTTTGCCACGTGCTCGGCTCTGGAAAATTTTTGTTAAAAATTATATACACATATATATATAAATTATTGCATTATTATTATTATTATTGTTATTATTATTATTAAAATTATAATTAATCACCTTATTCAAAATTTAATCTAACTTTTTTAATTTAAAAACTTACTTTTGAGTAATACAGGAAGCGGTGTCTCGACGCCAGGCGTCTTCGTACCTTGGAGATAATAATTGTTTTCCAACATCGCGAACTAAATTACTTTCGGTTGCACTTGGACAAAGGGCCATTACTCTCACCCCTGTTAAATCCACATGATATTCGTCCTATTGCAAAATAATTTATATTTAAATTCATAAAATTTTATTTTATTTTTTATTGGGACATCGAGTTATTGATATCTCAATAAATGTAGAAATGGCAGTATGAAAACTATTTTATAGAGAAATACAAATCTAGTCAATAGACGAAGCGAGAATATAATCGCAACCTCTAAATATAATTCGAAAATTTAAAGAGAAACTTACACCAAACGCTCTGGTAAGGCTGACAATTGCTGATTTGGTCGCCGAATAAATTGGGGCACTAACATAAGGATTTATGCTCACATTACTTCCTGTATTAATCACCACACCTCCTCCGTAGCCCCTATCTTTTGCCAAATATCGCTGAGCGAGAAGTGTTCCTCGAATCACTCCATTCTATAATAAAAGTTTAAAGAAAAAATTTTAATTTTAATATTCGATAGTAATATTATATTATAAGTAATAGTAATAATAGGTAATATTAAACAATTAAAAATACTTACAAGATTAACATCTACTTCTAATTCCCAAAATCTGTCGTTCATAATCCCAGCATTGTTGACAACAATGTCTAGTCTTCCAAAAGCTGAGAGAGTAGCTTCAAAAGATTCTACAAGATAATAATAATAATAATAATAATAATAATAATAATAATAATATATATATATATACATACATTAATTTATTATTTAGAGTGTGAAAAGTATAACTTAAAATTTATTCATTAATTAATGAGTAATTCACCTTCAAACTTGCAGTAATCAGTGACGTCACACTCAGAAAACATGACTCTATTTTTTCCATATTTAACACCAAGTGCATTCACCATTTCTTCACCAGCTTCACAATTAATATCGCAAATAGAGACCTGAAAATAAAAATTGATAGTGATACATCCACTTTAACTCCATGAAACTCGTGTAGATTATTCACAAATATATTATATTGCTCCACCTCCACGAAAATTCGCTTCACTGGCTAAACGAATTTGTATAAGGAGTCGTTTCAGAAATTCGATTATGTGGCGACCTGATGTAATGTATAATTAACTGAAATTTGCGTCTAATAATCTGTCTGCGCGTTATAACGCTTTTGGAAGAAAAACTTTCCATTTCGATATTTCCGAAAGTTGGCTAACTTTATGATTTATTATAAGCGGAAAATAGAGTACAATTTATATGTTTCAAAATATTAGGAAAAGTCTTATTGCAATTTTTAAAATCAATCAAAAGTTATTTATTGTTATATTATTCAGCAGAATATAATTTTCAATAGTGATATAATACCTTCGCCCCTTGATTCAAAAGTTCTTCGACATACGCCTTTCCGATACCGGAAGCTGCTCCCGTTACCAGGGCAACTCGCCCTTCCATGATGAATAATTCTTTTTTTACACTTCAGACCTAAAAAATATATATATAAAAAAGGAATACATACATAGACTATGGTTCAAAATCATTTTCAATTCAATTACAATCGCAATTCTATAATTTCAAAACAATATACTTACATGCAAAATTATTTAAAAATAATTTTTGAAAATCTCTAATATAAAAGTAATTTCCTCTACTTATTTGTTACGTTAGACTGAATTTCACTTTAATAACAGTGGAATGGATTCCGCGTCATTGATAATAGAATATTATTGAATATTTGTATGGAGTAAACAGCTCAAGTTGTTAGAATTGGAGGACAGTATCGCTTTGCGATTGACAACTATACTCTCAGTCTAAAGCCACAACATTAAATTATCTCGCATTCTACTCATCGAGACGTGCGCAACAATTTTTCCCTTTTTCTCCTGACCCGATACTCTGACAAACGCTTTGACGAGAAACTTATCAGCAAAGCTAAATACAAACATTCTAATATAATTCATATTTTTTATCCGATTGCCGATTTTAGGCAGTATTTGATGTTTTTTTTAGTTATTTTATATTTTTGTTTGTAACAACAATGTAACAATTACAAAACAATTACATAACAATTATATTTTATAAATTGAACAATTCTCAGTAAACTAGATGTTAAGCTAGTTTTCAACTAGAAATACTTTCTGATTTAAAAAAATAAACCCATTAAAAATTAAGTTTCTCTTTTAATTACGTAATAATAAATAACATAATCAAGAATAAATCCATGGGGGCCTGCTTTCATTATAAACACTACCCCATAAAAATGTATCTACCGCAATATATATTCTAATTTCCATTATATTTACTGTCCATGCACACATTTTCTCACTAAAACGTCTTCAATTATTTTCTTACCACTCAAATCTAAAAAACTAAAACTCTCTCTTTTGAATACTAAAAGAACTCCAAACTCGATCCCTCCCGGAATAACATTAAACCAGCGAGTTGCTATTATTACTCGATCCCGAAGGTGACCACATTCATGAATTCTAAAATATATGTACCAAACCGTGTTTATTTTTGTAATTCACTCGTACCTATTGTTTCGCCGGTCGGTCTCTCCTTTTTCCCGGTGTTTTGCAACAGGCAACACAAAAACTCGAACGAAAGTGACTCGACTCACTTTACATAAGGGAGGAGGGAGAGATGGGCTGGAACGGATATTGGGGTGAGAAATGAGTTGGAGGGTCTCGCTAGTCTCGCTTATGGCAAAGCAGGATATAGGAAATAAAGGTGTGGTTGCCGGCATCAGCCGAGCAGTTTGGTGGTATGACTGGCTCCTGGTATCGCACCCACCCTTTATAACATCGTATTGATTGGCGTCGCAGCGTAAAACCGGAGAGTACACGGCGCGCGTCTGGATGAACCACAAGGATTTGCCTACCGACTTTAAGACTCGGTTTTTATCGCGTCAACCCCACAAAAATCCTCCCGAAACCTATGAGTTCCTCTAGGCAAACTCTAGGCTCGAGAAAATCGACCCGTCTGGGTCAGACAAGACTTAGAGGTCACAGTACCCTCTACCGAATTTTTCATGTAGGTGCATATCTTCCCAAAAAAGTCTACCTACTCGGGCCTACCCGCCGGAAATAGATTCCTGAGGAATCTTTTCTCGGATAATTATTCCAAAAAATAAAATCAAAGTCCATATCCCTATTAATTTTGTTATCCTAACAGCATTCGTATCCATATTTCGTCTATATCCCTATCCTTTTCTTTATCTCCATAGATTCTCATATCAATGGGAATATCCCTATATATATATATTTTTTTTCTATTCATATATTTACCCATATCCATTTCCCTATCCAAATTTCTATATCCATTATTTCCCTATTCGTATTTCTATTCTTATATGTATCTATTTATCTATTCATATCCATATCCATATTAATATCCGTATTTATACCCTTACCGTACCTGAGCTTACACATATATCTTTAATATTGCAACAAGATAGTTTATCACTCTGCAAATAAAATTTAAGGTCAAACTAAAACACCTCTTCTCACTAACAGAGATTCTATAAAATTCGTAAAATCGGAGATAAAGTCACATACCGAATATTAACTAAAAATTCTATAATAAGTTATGATTTAAATAAAAGGACATATTAACTGCAACATTTCCTATACATATATCATAAAATTCGTTGAGTCAGTTAGACATAATTTTTTTTTAAATTCTGCGATTCGAGCACAATTTCAATCAGATGAAGATCGGCGACAACACGATGAATTGTCGAATTCGGCTGTCAGAATAATTAGGAATCCCTGTCACTTTGAAGACGGGATCGGGTTGAATTCTGTAATTTGGAATCAGGAAGCAAAATAAAAGAAAGTAAGAAAGAAAGAAAAGAAGCAGGGAAGGCGACTGGAGCCATTCACTCGAGTTCCCTCGAGCTATGGATGGCACCAACAGAATGAAACTGAGAAAACGTTCACGAAACCGAATGTCACGGGAAATTGTTTCTACCACGAAACTGAAACAGAGCAAGCAAAAAAAAAACGTCAAATCCAGGAAATGTATGTGTCTACCATCAAATTACGCGCTCGTCGAATTTCCGATCGTTTGGTCCGAACTTAGGTTTGTTTTCCTATTCAGATTTTCCCTCTTGGTTAGTTTCTCCTTTTTCATTTGGAAAAATAAATGTAAGAAAAACGCGATAAATTCTCGATAAGATTTTTTGGTTTATGTATCCACATTGTACACATTTTTTAGGACAAATGAACAGCTTTGCGATGGGATAATCAGATGCGCTCAAAATAAAACCTTTTCCATT
The DNA here is from genome assembly GCA_904066005.1 of Synergus itoensis. Lineage (NCBI taxonomy): Eukaryota > Metazoa > Arthropoda > Insecta > Hymenoptera > Cynipidae > Synergus > Synergus itoensis. Next base: position 1,219,958 of record CAJFCP010000106.1, on the reverse strand, counting down.
CACCGCGCCATTTTGTCTGCAGTGAGTCCATATTTTAAGGCCCTTTTCACTAACAGCCTCAAAGGAGGAAAATCTGAAGTCACTGACGTCTCAATTAATTTCGTTTCGGCTGATATTTTTGGACTCATTCTCGATTATGCATATACTGGATCCTGCAAAATTACACCTGAAAATGTGGAACAACTTTTGCCACTTGCTGATCAATTTGAAGTGCTCGGAGTTGTCCAACTCTGTTGTCAGTTTTTATTACATGAACTCAGACCCGACAACTGCCTAGGTAAATTATTCAGAGTAGCCTTGCATTTGAAATTATTTTAACCTGTTATTTATGAATTATAAAAGGCATCTTCAAATTCGCACGTCACTATTTTTGTCGCGATTTGGAAGAGAAAGGTCGCAGGTATATTCGCCATAATTTTAAGAAAATTCTCAAGGAAAGCACGGAAATCAAGGATCTCTCAATTGAAGAATTGGAAGAAATTCTTCGTGATGATGAATTAAATGTTCGAAATGAGGAACTTGTCGTCGAAACAATTAAGTCTTGGGTCGAAGCGAAAATTGATGAGAGGATAGTTCACTTGCCAAGGCTCTTTAATTGTGTTCGGTTTGGGTTAATGGGCTCCAAATTATTTAGAAATAATATACTTTCTTGGAAACTTGTTGAGCGTAACAAGGTATTTTTATTCAAAAGCGTTTTAATTAAATTAAAAAATTATTATTATTGTTATTAAAATTAATTTATTGTTTTTATTTCATTTTTATGATGGTATCAAAAGGAATGCGGAGAAATCTTACATTCAGTGCATAAATTTCTTGTTGAACAAGATATGAAACAAGGTGGAGAGGTTGATTTAAAACACCCCCTTTCGAGACCTAGAATTCCTTACGAAATTCTATTCGCCATTGGAGGATGGAGTGCTGGTTCCCCAACAAGTTTCATAGAAACTTATGACACCAGGTAGTTAAATCAATTATGTGGGAAACATTTTTTCTATAAAGAATATAAATAAATAAAAATAAATCCTGGGCAACACCAGTTAAATTTTTGCTAATATAGTAATATTGATGAAACTAAAAATCTTTTTATCTAGAGCTGACAGATGGTTTCTCTCAGTAAATACGGATGCGACACCAAGAGCCTATCATGGAATCTGCACTCTCAATAATTTAATCTACATGATTGGTGGATTCGATGGTAATGATCATTTTAATACTGTTCGCTGTTTTGATCCAGTCACTAAAAAATGGAAGGAAAGAGCTTGCATGTACCATGCAAGATGTTACGTCAGCGTTTGTACTCACGGTAAATTAAAATATTGCATAATAAAACTAACTGCGCATCACTTAAATTTCCAATGCAAACAATAATTTTTCTTACTGCGTCCTTTTCGAAAAATGTTTCTTTAGGTGGAAAGATTTACGCCTTGGGTGGTTACAATGGTCACCGCAGAATGAATTGTGCTGAAAGATACGATCCCCACAGAAATCAATGGGAGATGATCCCATCCATGCATCGACAAAGGTCAGATGCAAGTGCAGCATCTCTTGGTGAAAAAATTTACATAGTCGGTGGTTTCAATGGCCATGAGGTTCTCAGCTCTGCTGAAGTTTTCGATGTGGAAACCAACCAGTGGAGTTACATTAATTCGATGAATAATCCCCGATCTGGAGTTTCCTTGGTCGCTTTTCGTGGTAGCCTGTATGCACTTGGCGGATTCAATGGATTCAGAAGACTGAGCTCTGGTTATTTATTCACTTTTCTTTCGATATATCTATTTTCTCCTTAAAACTTAGTTCATGTCAGCGTTCCCAACGTGGGCTCCGAACTCTACTGCGCATGTGTCGCGCTCGGCATTCGATTGGTTGCTATTCGCGCGCATATTTAAAAATACTAGACAAGTTTAAACTGCGCGCGAATAGGAGCCAATTAGATGCTGAACGCGACGCATGCGCAGTAGAATCTGGGGCCCGCATTGAGAGCACATAGTACGCTAGCCTTATTGGCAGTTAAAAATACCCAGGTTGCATATTTTCTGCGTTAAATACAAGAGACTTTTATTTTAAAATGCAAATTAAAAAAAAAGAATCTTTAATTTTTTTAGGAGAACGCTATACACCCAATCAGTCCGAAGGCTGGCAGGAGGTTACAGAAATGTTTAGTCCACGTAGCAATTTTTCGACTGTCATTTTAGATGACATGATTTTTGCTGTTGGAGGATTCAATGGTATTTTAGAAAATATGGAATTATTTGCAATGCTGGCCAGAATATTATTCATAATCAAATTAAATCAATTATAGGTTCGTTTAGTTACTATAACATAAATGTTATTATTGTAGGTTCTACTACAATCGCTTATGTTGAATGCTACGATCCAGATAGCAATGAATGGTATGATGCGTCTCCGATGAATTTAAATCGAAGTGCCTTGAGTGCTTGTGTTGTCACTGGATTGGATAATGCGAGAGAATATTCATATTTGAGCAAAGCCCTGGATCTTGGCCAAGGTAATTATTACCTTTAATAGGTACTTTTAAATTTCCTTATTATATCGTAATATTAATAATAAATAATAACGTGTTGAAAATAGTCGGTATAAATAAATGTATTTAAAAAAAAGGTCAATTATCGTCAAAAAATCTGGACAAACCAAATCAAAGTGGCGAGGGGGCATCGATATCAATAAATGATCGAAATCTTCATGAACCACATCCTCAAGTTGGTCCCATTGATGGAATGGCAGAAGGGGGCCAATTCATTCTTCCGGATGAAGATATGTATAATGAAGGCCCAGATGAAGAATACTAAAAATTTATTTTTTATGACAAACACTTTTTAAAAACTTTAGAATTCATCTAATCAAAAGATACGATGTTTTTCAAAAATCGAGCAATTTTCCAAAATCCCTTTTCAATTTATTTTTTATTCCTTTTTTTTTTAACGAAACTTTTGTAGACTATATTACTTTCTTGTTGTTTTTCTAGGAATCGGTCAAATTTACCAGCAACCGAACTATATGTATGTATAAAAATATACAAAATATTATGGATAATTGTTAGATGTATAAATTTATACGAAAGATAACGATCAAAAATTTTAATTTATACAAGCACTAGCTTTTGTATTTGCATTGTTCAGACAGAATCTGAAATTTTAAATTGATTAAAAAAGTAGTCGAATATATGTATTTTTTTTGCTCGCAATTTTAATTTTAAGGAGCAAAGTAGGTTTTCCTAAAATAAAATTCTCCACACGAGTAATAATAATAATAATTACAATTTTATTCATCTATTTCATATATGCATATACAGATTTTTCATATTCTCATATATCGTATGTATATTGTATACATTGTTACTTCTTATTCTTTGGTGTTTCCTTTTTTTAAAATGACAACATTTCTCACCCTCTTCTATTATTTTTTTTACATACACAATCTTTCATTTTCGCGAAGTTGATATCCAGTTATTTCCTGTCCAAAAATAACAAGACCGACTCAAGAGTCACAAAATTGCAGTAGGAAAACTGTTTTAAATTAAAAGTTATTAAAAATTCAAAAACACTTTTTTTATTCTACTACAAGTTCTTCTTTTTTTATCGGCAATCAATAGCTAGAAATTATTCTCAGCTGATAAAAATATATCTCTGATTTAAAAAATCTTCTTGGAACAAAATCAGAATTCCCAGAGCAATTGTGACGACTCTTTAATAAATTCCTAGAAAATTGTGCCTTATCTATATACGATAAAAACTTTTAGGTATCGAGTATACAAAGTCAATTCACGATGAGACTTGAATTTTAATTGTAATTGTAATTATAATTATAATTATAGTTATAATTATAATAATGTGTAACGACTTAGTTGAGCAAAAAATAGGACAGCAATCAAAATTCCTTATTGAATTTGTATTCCCGTTTTGAAAAGCAAATACAAATATACTTATGTAGTGTGTTTTTCATCTGATTTTGTAATTTCTTAATGCGGTATTTCGGGAGAAAATATTTTCGAAAACGATCACGAAATTTATTTTCGAATCTTAATCGCAAATCCTGATTGAAAAAATGCTTAATTCCAATCCGATTAAAAGTGTACAAAATTCTAATTTCAGTTCTTTTAAATTGAAATAACAAGTTGATATTGATATTAAATAGAGTTCGATTCTAAATGCATTTTTCTATTTTTTTACTTTTTTATTATTATATTATTTTGAGATTTATTGGAAATTTAAACTTTTTCAATCAATGCTTAGAAAATATTTGATCGTTTCAAAAACGTGTAGGAAAAATGACGAGATCGAAATTATGATCGTAGTATTAAAATCGTAATCTTTACAAGCACATGAATTTTTTGACAAGATGATGGAAATGTGCTTTTTACACAATAACACATACTTTAATGTGTGCGCAGATATTCTTTCAAACCGTCAATATTATTAGTTCAAATTCATACTCATCGATTTCATTTTGAATCAATTATTTTTCAACTCTTGACTGTGGAAGACATAATTTGAATAAAAATGCAAATTGCAGCTAAAATCTTACCGTAATAAATTCTGCTTAAAATAAAAATGAACAAAAATAAGAGATCCAAACAAAATCGAATTTGCACGAGACGAATACGATTACAAAATTTTTTTCTGAGCAATTGAAAATTATTGGAGGGATTTCACTTATGCTTTTTTTTTCTCGACTTTTTTTACGAATTTTTTCTCTTGTTTTACACACTACGCTTTTCACTGCACTGCTTTATGCAATGCAAGCACTTCTTAAATAGAAAACACTTCCTTAAAAAAAATCTATTACCCAATAAATCTTCAGTTTTAATTCTCTCTTCCTGATCAGAATTTTTTTCAGGATCACTTGCATTCTTAGTCTTGCTTAATTATCATTTTCTTCGCGAACCTCCGCATACATCACACGCATGCACATTTATCTGAGGGGAACAATTGACATACGTTTCGAAACTTTCCTAACAACACTCTCACATTAAGAAAAAGTTAGCTAGTTCGTTTAAAATTACGCTTAAAATTTTGATTTCATAATTTTCTATTTAGGAAAAATGTTTACTTTAAATAGAATTCAAATTAAAATCGAATTACATACTAACTTAAATCGAATTCATATAAGAATTCACTTCATTTTAATTTCATCGAAGGTTCTAACTTTTTCTTCTTGTATATACTTATTTCAATGATTTATGTAACATTAGTTTCAATCTTTTCTTATCAAAATCTGAGAAAAAATCCTCTAATTATTATATGAAATGGGTGTTAGGCTAATTTATCAGAAAATTTTGAAATTATTCCATTTTTTACGCAAGGAATTTGTTTATATACTAAAGGTACAATATTAAAGACTGAATCAATTTCAAATCAGAAAGGCAGTGCAACTTGAAATTACAAAATCGGTCGCTGATTTTTTACATTCTCATCAGAGAATGTATTAGTTTTGTGTAAAATTTGACCCCCCCATTTTTTGTCAAATGTCGACGTTTTGTGACCCCCTGAACCCGAAAAACATGTTTTTACCAATGTGTCTGTCTGTCTGTCTGTCCGTCTGTCTGTCTGTCTGTCTGTCTGTAGATTTTTTTTGTGAGCACGATAACTTTTGAAAGAATTGACCGATTTGCTTGGCCTTTGGTATACTCTTTTAGTGTCCTAAAATGAAGGTCAAGTTCGTTAGCCAGCCATTTTTGATAAAAATTAAAAAATTTGGATCATTTTTAAAATTTTTGAAAAAAATTTTTTTTTAATTTACAAATTCTGTTTAAGGATATTCGTAGTACTTAAATAGTCGAACAATTTATCATTATAACTTTTTTCGATAAAACAAAAATTGTCAGACTTATAACATTTTGAAAATTCAAAAAAAATAAAGAAAATAAAAATTTTAAGCTAAATAACACACGCTATGAAAAAAAGTTAAAAGATGAAAAATGTTCCTTTTTGAACGTCCTATAAGACTGGTATAACCACTTTTTGAATTTTCTCGGAAAATTCTAAAATTTAACATTTTTAGCTAAATAACATGATACGCGTTACTTGGCTAAAAATTTGAATTTTATATTTTTAAAGAAGGTTTAAATATCGAGCGCGAAGTGCATGTGCACTGATGAGAATGTGTTCCTTAAGGTCGATAGAACCTTAAGTAAATTATGTAGTTTTCTTCTTCATTTGAAAATAAAGTAATTTAAATAAAAGTATATAGCAGCGATGAAGGTTGGTAAGCGAATGCAAGCGCGCGAAGTGTGATGAGAATGTGCTCACAATGGCACCCCTAGTTTTTTAAACCATAAGTACAACTTTTGATCCAATTGACATATTTATAGGTTTTCTTTTGATCATTTAATTATGTTTGTGGTCCTTTTTCTGTAAATTCGAAAACTAAAAAAAATTATGAAAAAATCATTTTAGGAAAATCATTATTCCAATAGGTATTATTTATTAGGTATTATTCTTATAATTACTTTCTTAGAATTTTCTCGGATTTATAGGAAAATCTTTACAAAAAAATCATTGCAAAAAAAAAGTATCTATAATAGGAAAATCAATATTTTAATATTATTTATTTCTGTAATTATTTTTTCCTATAATTTTCTCAGAATTATAAGGAAATCTCTCGAGGAAAAACAGTATAGAAAAATTATAGGAAATTATTTTTTATTCCTATACTTTTTTCGCGATTATACGAAAATAATAATAGATACATAGGTAGATTATCAATATTTTAGTATTATTTATTTCTATATGTAATTACTTTCTTGAAATGAGTTTCTTCTTCCTATTAGTAATAATTCAGTTATAAAAATTTTAATTTTTCAAAATTTTCTGGAGTATTTTGAAAAAAGACCACAGAATCTGCCAGACACAGGAAAGAAAACCTAAATACCTCAATTAGATCAAAAGTTATACAGGTTTAAAAAAAATTTGTGTTTTTTTAAAAAACACAAATTTCAAAATTCAAACTTAAAAATTCAAATTGTAATAAGTTTGCGAAAATTGATTTTTTTATTGGGAAAAAATGAGTCGCCTTATTTCCTTTGAAAAATAAAACATTTCATAAGCGACCGATTCTGTGATTTGAAGTTGCACTGGCTCTGTTTAATTTGAAATGGTCTAAATCATTTTTATAGAGTTTGATAGAAGATTTTTTCTTGGTTTCTGTAATAAATCGGATGAATAGAGGCAGCAAAGTAAAAGCTTATAGTACTCGTTGTCTACAATTAAGACTTAATGAATAAGCAATTTAATTAAATAATTATTATTCTGAAATTAATTTTGAAAAAACTGGAGCTTTTACGTTGCAGGTCAAATTCATTCGTTTTATCCCCCCCCCCCTCTCTCACTCTCACTCTCTCTCTCTCATTTTTGATAAACGGTTAGCTCACAGGCTTATCAACTTTTATTGATTAGAGTTGACGACTCAGTCGATTATTACCGATGAATTTGTTGCCGAAATTCGCTTTGTCGTCGAAAGTGATTTTCGCAGTATTCGAGAGTATGAATTGTAATTATTTCATCAAAGTTCACTAGTAGGTAATTTTCAAGTTTTAGAAAACGAAATAAATAAGTAACTGTATCAATTTTGAATTTATAGATTTAAAGTTCTCTTTCTAAAAACGAAACTTGAAAATTAGGCCGTACAACGTTTTTCGATTGAATTTGTGAATGAATCGTGGATTTTAGGGAGAAGATACAGAAAAAGTAGACTTAAAAAACAAAAAAAAAACTAAAATTAAAATTTTTTTCTGAATCTCTCTAGATTTCTTCCATGTAGTTGGAAAGAAATGGGCGTCGTAAATTTGAATGAGATGTCATTCACCGTCTATAAAAAACTTAGCTCTAATTTAAAAATTGTAGGAGATAAATCACGTTATACAAAATCCTAGTGCGCTTGTCGAGTTCTAATTGTCGAACAGTTAAAACGCTTCTAGAAATGCTAAAACGAGTAGGCCTCCTTCTCGTTTAAGTCCTTAAGTTCGATTGTGAATATTCGATGAAAAATTTAAGGTTCCTCGAACCTTGGAGCGAACAAAACAATTATTTCTACAATAATTCAAACGACATTGTAATACAAATAAACTCTAATAAAAATGATACTATTTTTGTTTAAAAATCTTCAATTTAGCGAAAACTGGTTAGCATCTTTCAGATTTCTACATTAAAGCGACAAATTTCTTTTTGATGAGTGTGACGATTTGAATGTAAGATAATCGTTTTAACGAAATCGCATATGTCACGAAACGTGTAAAAATGTCGTCGAAATGAAAATTCGATTTTTTGTACGAAGAAAGAGAAGCGGAGTCTCGGACATGGCGTAATCTAATTACCCTAGCCTACTCGGTGACGAGCCTTGAAAAATTTGTCAAGTCCTGGTGAACAAAGGGTTCAGTTGCTTGACTATCGCGATTTCAAGGCAAGCGTCGACGACGGAATCCACGCCCTTAATATTGTTGCTATTATGGTTACAATTTTCCTTTTTGCTAAAAATTCCGTTCCTTATCTAAAGTACTTGAGACCCGCCACGAGGAGGAACTTCTCAATAAAGAGCTCGGAATCGAGGACGGCGATGTGAGCAGCTCTGCCTATCAGGGCATTTGCAGTTGGAGGTAAAGCGTGATGAACGTCGTACCTCACCAAACTGATTCCTGGAGCTGACATTATCGGATAGAGAATGTTGTGGACCATTTCTCTATACGCTGCACCTGAAATCAAAGTATTTTTTATTATTTACATAATTAAAGAAAGTCTACAAAATTCAAGACTAATAAAAGTAGTTACGAAAAAATATTATAGGAAAATCAGTATAACACAAAAGTTTCCAAGAAAATTCTTGGAATATTCCAGTGGTCTGTCTACCCAGAGGTCTGTCTGCCCTAAGGTTTGTCTGTCCCAAGTTCGACGAGACTTTTCTCAGGGCGGGGGGCCATCGTGGTGCGGGTCTTCATGGTCTTGAAGCAACATGCAGAGGCTCATCAGGGCAACGGTCCTGATCCCGGGGGCACCCGAGGGTGTGTTGAGGCGCCTCGAATTCCAAAACTCGACCTTGAAGACTGGTAGCTGGAAAGTCTACACGTGGAGTAAGAGAAAGGTGACCCAGATTATGGGGGAAAACTAGGTTCTCGTTCTAGGCATCCCAGAAGGGGCTATTGAGACTTTAAAGGCCCTGAATTATAGGCCAGCTATCTGGAAGCAGAAATTAAGAGTCAGCGTCAAGCTGATTCAACAGGACTGATGCGAAAGAGGCCCTGTGGCGACGGGGAATCTGCCTCGAACTTATAGTCTCTTCAATGGCTGGGTCGGACATTCCATGTACGCATCATTCCATCAATTTGCATCGTAGCAAAAGCGCCTCGGCAGTATTAACCAGGTACATGGCTACGATGAGTACAGGAATATTCCTAATCCAAGAATCCTGATGTTATACAGGGGGAGGATTAGAGGATTAGGGACATGTGGCACGTGCCTTATATAAGGGCCCGCTCGAAAATGCGCCAAGAGCGTGCATTGCCCTGTCAAAGGCATGATGGCTGCCTCTAAACCACTTCCAAGCCTTTTTCTATGTCTTAAATGTCAGAGGTTGAGAGGTTGATCGATTTCCGCCATTCCATTATCTCCAAGAGCTCTTGGCTCACATCGGTGAATTTTCAATTACTCTACGTTCTCGATAGAAATAAAAATAGTGATGTACTGCGTTTTTTAGAAATCTCCTCACCCTGATCCGTGGGATCTCGAACGGCAGCTTTGCAGAGTTCTATACGAGCAGAATGAAGTGGCACGTAGCGATCCTGAGCACTTCCACAGAGTAGCACATGCTTGAATTTCTGCAAATTACTCTTCTGACTCAAACGAAACATGAAAGATCGTCTAACATCCGAGGCGTCTTTCATCGCAAGTTGGAGCAAAGAGCCAGACTTCTTCCATTTCTGCATAAACCACATTCCTGGAAATTAGAAAAAGAAATGAAATTTTAAAAAATTACTTATCTTTTTCTCATGTTTAAGGGCATTGGAGTCAATTCATTTAATTCATCTTTGTTACTACTTTTTATTAATTTATAGTAAACGACTTTGCACTATTTGAATTAATAGGAAACAACTATTTATTAGTAAAAGATTTAACTAATTCAGATTGATAATTGATTAACTAATTGTGATTTTATTATGAATTCTAAAAAATGAGTTTGAGATTTGTGTCATTCTACAGATATTTTCTTTGTTATTCTTTTTTCATTTTTTGGCACAGCGCTCCAACACACAAAATTGAATTTATCAATTTTAGTCTACCTGCATTTACGAGCCCACTCGTATTGTAAAGAGTGCCTAAGTGAGGTCCACTCAGGCTAAGAAAAGTGTGCAAACGAGAAAGAAGAGGTCTCAACTGGGGACGAGTGAGAGCACTTCGAATAATGATGGTCCCTAAAGAGTGTCCGATGAAGCTGACTTTTGTAGGATTCAATCCAGAAATCTCGATGTGGTGAAGAATCTCAACCACTAAACGATCAGTCATTGTTTCGAAATCCGAGAAAGTATCACCCTTAAAAATTGAATTCAATAAGTAAAATTCAGTCTCTCCATTTTATAGGGTGGTACATGGAGTAAATTGTATTTTTTTTTTTTAACGAAAAATTAAAATTTTGAGAATCTACTGAAAATTCAGACGTCTCATTTTTACACTTTTGCAATAGTTTGAATACCTTCTTAAATAGTAAAAGAATCTTCCACATACCTGATTCCTTTCAGACATAAGAAAATCAAGATGCGCCCCAGGAAGCCCCAATTCCAGATATGTCTTGACCAACCGAAGATCCGCCGCGTTTCCATCAAGGCCATGGACACAAATGATAAGATGCGCCCCCTCAGGTGAAAGCAGCCGATATTCGTCGCTAATGTGAAAGTACGGCATCGTCGAAGCCAGAGACGGGTAGTCACTAAGAGGCACATTGGGTCTTAGAGGATGACGAGCACGTTTACGGAAACGAAACAGCGGTTCGTTTTGCTCTCTAAAGGAATCCGAACTGATAAAACTTAAATATGAAGAGAATAAAATCAGTAAAACACAAAAACAAAAACTCAGAAAGTTCAAAGATAGCGGAAAAATGAAGCAAAGTTATATAAATAATATAATGAAAAGCAAAACAAAATGTGCTCTATCTAAAAAAAAGTGATGCTAAAAAATTAGATTAATGACAGTTACGTAACAATTAAGGGTGGTGGGGTGTCATGGTCTACGGTTACGGTAGCGTCACAATATAGATGAGGAATGATCGAACAATCGTAAAAAAAGGGTTTTGTAATAAATGGATGATCCCTTTTAAAATGAAAGAAATAATTCCAAATTACCTGTAGATTTTCCCAGAGAAGCTCATCTGTCTTTTGAACTCCTCCTTGCACTTTTTGAAGTTAATGAAGTCGTCCTGAGTCGACTGAAGCAATTCTTTTTCTTCCTGATAGCAATCTAGGCAAATATCCCTGGCACTGTAAACACTGTCCCTATTCCTCTGTGGACTACAGGGAGCAGTTTTATTTTGCTTGGGACTTCTGGCCCTTTTTACTGACTCGTAAACATGATACAAGGGATTGTCAATAGGGACAGGCGGATCTCTAAATTCTTCTGGAGGTGGTGGTTCGTCCTGGAACATTTTGGGCGGAGGGAGTCGAACTTCCTCGTAAGAGTTCTCCACGATCGTATCCTTCGACGACTTCTCCTTCTTGGAAACGATTTTCGAGAGTTTCTGTCTGAGCTGTTCACTTGATATTTTCCCTCTATGTTGATCGGAGCTTGAGGTATCACCACTGCTGACCCAACCGGAACATTCTGAGGTGAGGTTGCTGGAACTGGAACTGGGGGTGGGACTACTTGGTCTTGAAGAAGGCGGGCTTAGAGGATTTGGGATAATGGGAAGATTGTTTGTGAGGCAATCTTTGCTGTCTCGAATTGGCATACAGGGCAAAGAAACTGCACTGCGAGGTACTACCATTTTGTTTTGAGTTACGGGTACGCTGGCGCACCTCAGTCTTCTTAAGTTTGGCAATGGTTCTCCTGAAATGAAATGTTATAGTTTAATAATTTTTAAATAAGTGTGAGATCTTTAGGGTGGCACTTCAAGGCTAATTGAATATAAATTTATTTAATTAATTATTTAAGAAAATTAACAAAGGCATTCCCAATTTTTCCGATCAGTAGCCACCCTTGGTAGTCAGAAGATTCTGATTTCAGATTTGAAGCCCGACCTGCAGTCGACGAATCGGAAGGCGTGGTTCCATTTGTTGCAAGAGGATCCATAGGAGACTTGATAGGCTCAACCTTGAGGATGATCTTGTTGTTATTCTCAACTTCCAAAACACTAGTCGTCAGAGTTGAAGTTGGTCTTTGCTTGGGTAAAGGAGCAATTGCAGGATCCTGATAGCCAGGAGGAGGTGGAGCCGGTTTTCTGTTCCTGTGATTGCACCTTTTTCCATCCTCGACTTCCATCGTTGGAGCTGAATGAGGTCTCCGGCCATGTCTCTCTCTTCTTCTTTCTGCCCTGAGTTCTAGTTTCGGATCCGCTCTTACTGCAATCACCTCATAAAGATGCTCCTGGGAGGATTCCCGGGTCTTCTTCTCTGTTAGAACTCTTCTTTGCTTTTCCTCATGACCCAAAGTCCCATTTCTGGAAACTTTGCCGGTTCTTTCTGGCTTGCCTTTCCTGCAATTAATAGGTGATTAGATTAAGAGATTAGAAGATTACAGTTATTGCAGTACCTATATTTTGTGACCTATAGGTCGCAAAAAATTGACATTGATAACATCAAAAAGATCGCGCAGCACGTGTTGGCTTCCTACTGGAGAAATACTGTCATTGGTGAAATTTGTCGCTTGATTCAAAATCGAATAAATTTAATTGGATTACAACTAATGGCAAAATTTCTCCAGCGGGAAGTCAACACGTGTTGCGCGCACAGGGAGCCAACTTTGGCAGCACTAATCGAAACATCATACGTAAATATCGATGTTTAGACGTGATATCACAGTGTTTTTGACATCGATTAAATTTTGAAAATAAACACGACGGAAAAGACCAGATACCTGAGATCGGAAAACTCCTCTCGATTGATATCATCAAACAACCTGTCAGTGCTCTTAGGCTTCTTCAGTTTCTTAGGATCATCCTGATTCTTTCCACTCGTACCGTTCGGTTCATACAAAAATGAATCAATCGTGATTCCAGAATAAATTCCATTTGATTTTTTATTCAGAGGATCCACTAAGAGGGAATGACTACTCGAGTTTATCGTCGTACCATTCGCAACTTCTGGAATGTCTCTGCTTCTCGGTCCAGAAGAAGCTTTTCCTAAAGTATGATACCTTCGATTCTCGAGGGTATTGGACTGATACTTATTGCTGGTTTGTTGACTGTGTTTTTTAGTCGGGTCGCGATACGTCACTCTGTCCAGAGTCGCGGTGTAAAGACCTTGAGACTCTGGCAAAAAGCTGTTACCGTTGGTTGTCTTGGCTGTGTCAAAAAATATTTGATCGTTGGTGGTGGGTGCGTGAGCTTGTCGGCGAGTGAGTCGGTGACTTCTCGGTTCTAATCTTATCCTCCTCGTGTCAAGAGAATGAGTGCCTAGAAGACAAATCAGAACAAAAAATGCTAGGTCTTGTTTCATTTTAGTGGCAGGGGTCCAAAGAGAGATTGATGAACAAGAATTGCCAGATATTACTTTTGAATGGTGTTTATATGATAAGGTTGCTGTTATTTTACTAAGGTTATGAATGAGAAGCCTTTATAGAAAAAGTTATATGAACTTTGTGAGGTAGTGGTGGTTCAATAATATATTCTTGATCTTAATTTGAGGGGTCATCCATCATCATACGTAACGCTTTTTTTAACGATTTTTGAATCCTTCCATCCCTGTAATTGTGTTACATATAACTTTCATTAAAATAATTTTTTAGCTCTAAATACAATGCGATTATAATAATATGTATATCCAACTTGAAAAAGCGGACATATAAATGTACGTACAAAAGGACGCACCAAAGTACACATATGCGTATAAAAGTAGAGGATATATCATATAGTCTAGGGGGCTTCTATTTTCAAATAGAGATTAGTTTTCCGAATAAATGGAAAATAAAATGAAAGAAATAATGTTTTGTTTATGTTATTAGTTTAAAAGAATTTTTGCAGTTGTCATGCTAAGTAATTTCATAATGATATTAATTTGGAAAAGTGCTGACCGGACTTTTCTCGGATTTAGTAGACACCCTATATCCTCTTGAAATCTCCCTCACCCCGGCTATAATCGTTACGTATTATAATATATGTACGACCCCTGACGAAAAACTAATTTTGCTAACTACCATGAAAAATATATTGACACTGATTACCTTCTGTAATGAGCGTACCGCTTTTGAACTCCGAGGTCAGGCAGCTAGCCAACTGAGCCAAATCAAGAGTTCCCACGCCGGTGGGAACAGTTATTAGACTGTGTTCGTAGGCTTTAGCCGAGGGTCGATAACCCGGAAAATGTTGACCAGACGGTATTTCTGGGAACATCGCTGCCAAAAGAGAGGTGATAGATGCTGACTGAGGATCGACCTGACGATGACAGGAATTTGGCACCAGCATCTGGGTTGATTTGGCTCGAGGTAGAGTGACAATCGGAGTTGATCCCAGCGACGGATTTGGGGCTGAACAAGCCTGTTGTCTCGAAGGTGGAATCAGAGTCGCTCCAGAAGGTATCGCCGACCTGGGTCTTCCCCTAGAAGGAACTATCGTCGGTGGAGTGATGTTCCTACCACCCCTCTGCCTTGTAAAAAGTTGAGTCGAGGCAGACCTAGGCAGGGTTTTTGGGGAGGTCCTTGGTTGTAGGGGAGTTATTTCTGGTCCCAGTTGATCTAGAGATTTACTATGACGAGCTGGAAGAGCCGAGGACGTCAGCATAAAACGAGCCTGAATAGAATTGATGTCCGCTGCTCCTTCACTTCTTGGCGACCATACACTCAAGTTTCGGGAATCCAAGATTTGGTTTATACCACAGCTGCAGTCATCTATATTTGAAACTGTTGAACAGCTTTCTGAAGTTGTGCAATATTTTTATCGGTTTGAGTTTAGATTTAAGGAGCTTAAATAGATCTACTCAGCTTAAAGAGACTGACAAATTACTCTGTGTGGTTAATTTTATATAAAGATTGAGGTTCCAGTTTGGTTTTATGATTTGTAGAGTAGCCATTAACGAATTGAAAAGGATTTCAAAAACGAATTCCAAAGAGTTTCAAGATTTTTAAAGGGTTTCATGAGCTTTCAAAGATTCCAAGATATTTTGGGGAATTTCAAGGTATTTCAAGAGATTTTAAGAATTTTTTCAAGACATTTCAAATTTGATTTTAAGGAATTTCAAGACGTTTAAAGATATTTCAAGTAAATTTCAAGTGATTTCAAAAGAGTTTAAATAAGTTTAAGGATTTTCAAGGAGTTTCAAGACATTTCAAGAGATTTTAAGAAATTTCACGAATTTTGGATAGATTTCAAGATATTTTAATTGATTTTAAAAAATTGCAAGGGATTTGCAATCATTTAAGGAATTACTAGATACTTGGCATGACTTTGAATTTTTTGTTTTAAAAATTAAAAATCAATTCTATGATTTTATTTGAAGATACTAAAACGTTGGGACCTCACCGCTGTTCCTGTGCCTCTGTTGCATATCAGCGTACTGATCTTCGAATATGAGAGGTAAGGTGTGAAGATCCCCATCGAGTTCTGAACAATGGACTGGTAGGGGTGGCAATGAAGCTAGATAACGTGATCTTCTAGCTGCTTCACTCACGGCTTGATAGGATTGATAGTTCGCGTCGTAGCAGCCAGCTGCTGAAGTTCTCGGATTTTCCGAAACAAAAAATCCCTCCGCAAATCGTTTCACCTAGAATTAAAGAAGTTCAAGTCAGTGCCGGATTAAGCCAGCGCGGGGCCCGTAGCAAATTATATCAAGAAGCCCTTGGTTTGCTTTAGGTTCTTAAGTTTAGGGTGTTAAATAAAACACAAATGTTACAAATAAACTTTTCTGGAATTAATATGAACAAATTTAGAGATAATACCATCCATATCGATTTCTCTAAGCAAATCATATTCTATATTCATCAAGATGAGATGATTTAGACGTTCTTAACACGCTTGAATGTGATGGGTGCGCGGGGCCCTCTTATGCGCGGGGCCCGTAGCATTTGCTACTCTTGCTACGTGGCTAATCCGCCACTGGTTCAAGTCCAAATTTCAGGATTCGAAAGAAACTTCAAGGATGGAAGATTTAAGGGAGTCCTCTGATGTGACGGGTCAAAAAAATTGATTTTTTTTTGTTGCATTTTTCAATAGTTTATGGTTCTAGAATTAATAATATTCCACAATCAATTTAGGCGATTTACAGGAGTTATGAAAAATCTATTAAACCCACCCTCAGTTGATGGTGGACTCGAGCCAGATGTTGATGAATAGCATCTCTTCCGGAAAATGCTTCCAAAAAATGCTGCCACAAAACGATGTTTTGAGCGCAAAGCTGTGCGATATCAGCTTCTTCAGTATCTATCATCTGAAGCAATTATTTATCTAGATTAGCTATTGGGTTCAAGTTTCAGACGTCTAGTCTGACAATTTTTTTTTTACATTTATTGGAATAAAAATATCAAGAAAAAAAATTTTCAATATTCCCAAAACACATTTCATTAGTGATTTTAAGGAATTATAAAGAAATTTTGAGGAATAAAAAGACTTTAAAGAATTGTGACTTTCAAGGGATGCTAATTGATTGTTAGTACCCTCATTTCAGAGTGATCACTGTCTGAAGCTTCAAAAGAAGCACAAAAGGACCTCTAAAATCGCTTAGAAAGAAAGAACAGAAGAACATCAATAGCGTGTAAGATCTGCATCAGTGGTCTGCAAACATTGCAGACTACTTTTTTCATACTTTTTTTTATACTTTTTTCATACTTTTTCCATTGCAGACTACTTTTTTCAAACTGATGTGAAAAAATGTGAAAAAAAGTAATTAACAATTCATTTTTACTCCAAACCTTGGTGATTTCTTTGTGAGTATTCTGAGCAACTTCCAGGGTCCTCTGTTGCCAAGAGGGAAGAAGTCTTGCGAGATCAGCCAAATCATTGAGCAAAGATTCGCGCGCTGCTAAGAGCAGCCTTGTAACTTCCTGCTGGACTAATTTCGCATGCTGAATCCTTGTAGCTGAACCAACACAACGTGTCGTAGTTTCCTAGAGGAAAGATACAAAAAAAAATGAGAGAAACTCTTCTTTAACTCAAGAAAAACAAGTATTTCTTTCTCTGTTTTGGTTTCATTTGCTGACTAATTGTTGAATTTTCTATATAATAGAAATTAATTTTTAACCAAAAATAATTGAATTTTCTGATGGGGCTTTCTTGACACAGCCTGCATTTAAATAAAAAAACGAGAAAAAAGATGAATTATTTTCTTGAAGCTAACTTTTTTTAAATGTTGGCCTTCTAGAGGCTCAACAAAGGCGCGCTTCTATAATATACCCAGCTGGGCTCTTGCTGGGGCCTACAATGGTTGGCCCTTTTGTTGTTTTAAACAATTCTAGGGAATTGGAAATTTGTCCACACTGGAAAAGCCCAACTGGGTCCTCCCAGGGTCGGCCTACGTAGTTGCTCCTCTATTATTTTTCACAAGAAATTCCAAGTCCAATAACAAAAAATCATTTCAATCTAAACTTTTTGAGGCCGCAAAAATACACGGATTGAAATGTCGTTCTCTAGGCTGACTCTCTGTTTTTCGTAAAAACTAATTTGTTTACTATCGAGAAACCCTCCCCGGCTAAAGAGTAAGATGAGCTTCTTACTATATTTCCGAAAAAGAGATTGTTGTCAGCATTAGTTGCAGGTTGTTTAAACTGCAACCAGGGTTTGCCTCCTCTTGGTGCACTAAAAAAATAAAAGATATTTATATTTCGTCTCGAGATACGAGAATCGAATTCCTGAGAATCGAACCCAAGTGTACCCCCCGTGTGATGGTGGTGGTCAGCAGTCCCCCATCAAAAGCGCATTTCACTCTTCCGCAACTGTCTTGCTACTACTGCTATCACTACTTAGAACAATTTCTTAGCAGTAGTAGTAGACAGTTGCGGAGGAGTAAAATGCGTTGATGGTGGGGGACAGGGGACTGCTGGCTGCCACCACAGGGGGTACACTTGGGTTCGATTCTCAGGTATACGTTGGCGAGTCGTGAATCGCCCGCGCTTACCAGCTCTGAACGTAATGAAGAATACTCTTCCTGAATCAGCCAAAATCGTGACAGCATGCAACAAAAATGACAAGTTTTGCAAAAGAGCTCTTGAAAATCTGACATCGAGCTAGGAGTGTGATAGAAGTTGAAATACCGACTTTATGTAGGGCTGATGAAGTGCCACGAGACAGGCGTGGATGGTGATGGATACAGCGGCGAGATGAAAATAATCGAAGAGCACCGGCAGATGATAGTGCAGGCCCTTTGTGGGGATAAAATTCAGTTGGAGAGCTCTGAAAAAATAATAATGAATAGAGGTTGGTTGCTTCTGGCGATCAGATGTGGCATGTACTTGTGAAACTTGTAAACTTTATATTGTGTCTTAAATGAAAATTTCGGGACTCACAGAATACAAATAATACCAATATTTCATTTAATTGTTATAAATAAATTTGATCAACAAATTGGCAAATAGTCTTAAAATAATTTTTCTTTTTGCTAAAATTGCTTCGTTTGATGATGATGATGATGATGATGATGTGATAAACCAACCGCATCACCCTCAGAAAATGGTTAAACTAAGTTGATGACAAAATAGTCTATAAGGATATATAAAACCATTTTCGAGAAGGAAAACAGTGTTGCTTAAAAGTGAGAACCGGAAACTCACCTCGATGATACGCACGCCATATTTCCGGGCTGAGTTGGCTCACTAAACCATAACTCTACCCCGAGATTAAAGTGGGTACGAGAGAGGACCTCCTCGATCTTGTGACTGTGCACGAGTACGTGCGCACGAAACAAGACCGACGTGCCGAGTGTCACCTCCTCATTTCGATAGAAAATCTGAAAACGCTTGCTTGTACCTGGAGCTTCCAATGAGTCTGAAAAATAAAAAAAATTTCGAGTCATCAAGATGAAAAAAACTTTACCCACTACAATTAACAGCACGCAATATTGTAACAACATTCATGCAATATTGTTGCAATTTGGCAGCAATATTGCGCAAAAATATTTTAACCTTTTGCCGGTCATATCATGCACTCTATATACGGTCAGTATCAAAATGAAGCAATTTATAAGGTCTTGAATTAAATTGTATACTTACGATTACGCATTTGATTAACTTCGACCTTGACGGGTAGTTTGGGCGAAACTCTGAGAGCAGTTCTGATTTGATAGTATCTGTAAAAAAATGGAAAGATAACCAGCAGATTTTTAAACTTATTTTATGATATGCACAAGTGATAAATGCAATGAATTTAGCAGAGTTCAAATCTTTTCTTTTATCTCTTATTAGCTTCACCAGTTATTTGCTTTCTATCCAATTTGCCTTTGGGAGATAAAAGCTGGGCGCTAGGTGAAATGTTAAAAGTAAATTATGGCGGGTTCATTTTCCTTCTGGCTTGCTAAATCGTGAAAAAATATGACTCGTATTTCCGAGTGATATTTTGCTGGCTCGACGAAAGTAAAGCTATTGCTCTCTGCAGAATGCACACATTGAGAACCTTGAAAATCAGGTCGCACTTACCCGCGCTGAAAGAGATCGACATTGTAGAACTTGCAAAGCTCGAGAGAAAACTCGAGAGTGGCCTGAAGATCGCTCATCTCTCTTTGCGACGGACGAAACCGCCCTCACCCGTTTCCTCCACCCTCAACTTGGAATTGTATGAAGATTCGCTTTACCCACGACGATGGTCTGCGTAGGAAAAGTCTTCAAAGTGCCCTTATTCTCAACGTCATCTTCTCCCATCGTGAGACACCAGTTTAACACCAATTCAACACCAGTTCGAGATTCCCTATTCAATCAGTAGAAAAAATTATGATTAGTGAGCAGAAGATCCAGCAACTTCAGGGAAAAGGTCATAGAATAGCAAAATTAATCCTTTTTAGATAAACAATCACTCAAGTTAAATCACCTAGGAATAAAGCGTGAAAACTAGAGACTACTATAGAGATCAGTAGTGTATGTCACGTTTTCGAGGAGGGGATCAATAAGGACGTATCTCACATGGGAGTCAATAAGGGCCTTTGTCACATGGGCTGGATTCTTGACACAACGGTGGTGGCGAGATCTTTTATATATATATATATATATATATATATTTATTTATTTATTTATCTTCATCATGTACAGCCGCGAGCAAACGAGGTAATTATTGCTCGAGAATATCCTAATCTCTTTTCCTGGATCGAGTTGGCCAAGGCTTCTTTTTTACTCGCTTGTTTCGCTATGATTTACGATTATGGCTTAATATGTTGGGATCTGTTTCACGCCAGGGACTCCAAGTTACGCGAAATACTGAATTTTCGACAATAAATCATTTCGGTTTACATTCTCTCTGTATGACGAAGCGACAGTTATTGTAATATTAGAATATAAAGGCACATCAAATTTGCCTATGCGTGCATACACTCGCCTTTTAAAAACCTATAGTGTTATTTAAATTCTAAAGTTTTAATGGATTGTGCGATACCATCATTGCGGATGAAGCAATAAAAATTACACGTAAAATAATGACGAGGGTATTTGGAGAATGACTTTCACTGGAGAATGACTTTCATTGTCAAGGTTGAGTCCATGCAAACGATTAAGCCACACTTTCAACTTGAGTCTTGGCCGCGGGGTTATGAAAAGAGCTATAGAGTGCAACGTCCTTTCATCATGAGTGACTCTCTATAGCCTCTGCTTGTGTTTCAATATACCATCCATACGTATAAGAAAAATTTGAACCACATATCTATCCCACTCTGAGGCTGTCTATTGCTATACTACTATCTTCCCTTGTTGAGCCCCAGCAAGTGGAAATAGACGAGCGGCGATGACGTAATGATCGTTCAAGAGACAACTTGTATTATTCTTGGCTTTAGGCCGACGCGACGCACTGCAATGTTCCACTTTGTCGTCTTCGACATTTCTTTCATGGCCCATGGCCTACATACGTCTCGTACAACTTCGGCTCATATCGCACGTACGGTTGCATATTTCTCGTTCCAGTGATGCAACGATTCGGAAGATATGAATATTGCACTTAATACCAGAGTGCTTCCAATTCTTCATGTCGGAAATACTATACTATTTTTCTCTTTCCGAGAGTTAATTTTCTCGAAACGGATGCAAAAAAATAGAAATTGAGAGAATTCGCTATTAATAAGGCTGTTGGAGCAACGGACAAAAAAATGTGAATAAACATCACACAAAAATGGCAAAATCTGTGGAATACCTCAAATCTGTCGAGTCATTTCAAAATAAAAATGATCATTTTTCAATAAGCAAAAGATGCCTACTTGAAAATCCCTCTATGCGGCTCTAGGGGAAAATATTATAAGGATTTGAACCGACCCTAAAATATTTCCCTTGTAATAAGACATTTATTATAGCGTGGAAACTGTCTTAGCGATCATCAAGGACCCTCTAAATAAATTTCAAAGTAAGTGTGAAATGTGTTGGACGGAGCTAGGGTAAAAAATTCCGAGATTGAACATTTTTTCGTACTCTCTAAAATCTTTCTCTCTAAAATCATACTCGACTAAATAAATTCTCTAGGATTAGTTACAAAAAACGTGTCCCGAATATTTCCTGTATTCTTTTGTTATTTTTAGTAGAATAAAAATAACAAAGTGCTACTGTTTGGATCTTTAAATGGAACATGATATTTGTTTAACTTGGCAAACAGAAAAATACCATCCGATCGAATTCAGTTAGAAATTTTAAGTTATATTTTATTAATTTGCTTCAAAGCTCCCTCAGTGTATATTTTTTTGTACATGAAGGGATTCGCAAGTCAAGGATACTTCTGTCAATTATAAATGTGTATAGAAAGGAATATTCAAATGAAATTATATTTATTTCCTGCTTCTTAAAAAGTTTCCTGGCTGTCGAATATAAATTAATAGCCATATTTCAAAACTAATAAGTATGAAAATTGAAAGTATATACATATATCATATATTAGGACTTTAATAATTGAATTAAATAAATACACTCGAAGCCTATGATAGCGGTCAGCTCGGTTGGTCGGCCGCTAACGCGGGCGTATTGGAGACGTCAAAAAGTCAGGGACGTATGTACATCCTCACAGATTTGGAGTTTTTCTTCAAATGTGAATCGCTTCCTTTTTGACATTTTTGTAACGCGAAACGAAACACTGACAGCGAATGGGAAACGACTGGAACGTGGAACGAACTGAACACAATTTTGGAGCAAACTATAGTGGTTGACGTAATTGAAACAAAACTAGTAGTTAACCTCTTAAGGTTCTGCCCACCTTGTTGATGCGGCAGTGCTGAGTTCGTGACGTCACCCTTCCCGCCCCACGGAACCCCTTACCAACTATATATATTACCGCCAATTCTACGAACCGCTACCATGAGTGTCGCTACCATGAGCTTCGAGTGTAATTGTCATTGTGAATCTATATAATTAACAAAGTAAACGAAAATTTGATTCGAGAATAATTGTTTTTCAGGTTTTAATGGCATGTGATACTTTTTGATCGAATTTAGCAAGATGAAACTTTTTTTTAATTTTGCAAGATAAAAAGAGTCAATAACGGTCCGTCTTAATGTTCTCTTCCGTTTTCCAAAGTTTCAGGGCAAAATATTCATTTTTGTGGTTAAACAATGGGTTTATTTGAAACTCATAATTTTTCAAAGTATCACATGCCCTTTCTGAGTTTCTGATTTCCGGGCGCAGCTTTAATTGTTGCTTGCTGGAGACCGAAAACTCGTTTATACAGATTATTGTGAGACAAATAATTTCCGTTTTGTTGTGGAAATGACGAATGGCGAATTATCGAGACAGCAAGTGAAATTCAAGATACAATGAGAAATGGAAATCTAAAACTGTTTTTCAAATATTCAATTCCAATTGACGATATGAAAAAAAAAATACGTTAAATGAAATAAATTTTCAGTTTTAATTATATGATTTAAAGACTTTTGGAAATGTGCATGATTTTTCTTTTTCTTAACGAGACGAAACAGGTGGAAATATTTTTCCATTATCTATTTGAGGAAAAGAAAAATCGAAATTCCGCGCTAAATTCAGAGTACTTTAGTAAAAATAGAGTCTCTCAGAGTTTCAGTTGTAGATTCTAAGATTTTACGAGTGGGAAATCGTCATTACTTGAAACTTTTCTGGAAAATTTAAGATATTCGTCGCTAGTTTACGAATGCGAAATGTATATAAAGCGACATTTTATCTTACAGAGAAAACAAGTTGTGACAGAAAAAGAATATTGGTTCTTTGGCCTTCCGCACTTCGAACGAGTAGAAATCAAAGTGAAAGAAAGTTCAAAGAGTTAAAGGTCACTGGCAAAATGTCAACCACAGTAAAGTTTTGGAAAAATATCATTAAATTCCAATTCAAGAGAATCTAATCTATATGTATACATATATTATGCTTTTAACTTTTCAAGTAAAAAAGTGAGAAAACTGATAACACAAAAGTAGGCTTAAGAAGTTTCTAACAATTTATCTTGAAGCCAATTAGGAATTTTATACAATTGAGGTTAAGTAGATATAACTTAGGTACTTGTACGATAAAAGTCTCATCAATATTTCATTAAAGTGTTCTTCACTTAAAGAGTCTCCGCTCATTTTTGTTGCTGACATTCAGTAAAAATAACTTGTCTTTCTAAAGTAATTCAAATTTTACTCAAAAGAAAATTAAAAATAGAAATACAATTTTCTGTTTCCGAATTTCAATTTCCTTCAAAAGTTAATTTTCCCAAACTATTCAGAAATATAAGATGAATGTAATATCATCTGTTTCTTTTTTCGTCGCGCTTGTATGATTAGAGGTGAAATTGAAAGTGAATAAGCTAGAGTGCTGAGGGGGTGGGAAACGGAATATAAATAATGAAGGAAATTGAAAATTTCATATTGATCTGAAGCTGAATTTGTCGTCCCGCTTTTGACCCGTGGTTTAACTGCCTGGCTGCCTGGCATCCTCCACCCTTTTCAGTGGAAAAGAGAGTATTTGGTCAGACGTCTAGACGATTCTATCCATTGGAGCGAACGTCCCTCCTCCGTCATATCCTGCTGACAAGCGGAAAGAACCCTCTTTCATAACGAACCACCTACTTCGTTACAATCTCGCATGAATTCTCAAGTCTCAAGCAACTTTTAACTACTTGTTTTATCAAAAAAAAAAAAAAAAATAATAATAATAATAATAATAATAAATAAAGAAACTCCTGATGATTTCACAATTTTATTCTAAATTCTTTTCAAAGCCCCACCTAGCTCCTTATTTTCCATGCCTCTCTTTCTGGTTAATAATCCCTGGTTAATAACCCCTTTTTTAACGCACCCGTTTTCCCTCCATAATCATTCAAGGCTTTTTTCAAACCGCACTTTTCCAACATTCGTTTTTCTATACAACCCCCCCAACTTTCCAAATTCTGTCTACCCTGTTTTTTCCAAAACTCCTTTACAATCTTTACCCCCTTTTACCATTCACTTTTTCCCACCCCTCTTCTCCATTCATCCACCTCTTCAAAAACCCTTTCTCTCCACTTTTATAGTTTTTTGTTTAAATTTAAAATTGAAGGCTATAGACAGATAAGCAATTTGCTTGAGAAGCTTAACCATCATTTAAGTATGTAACAGTCCAGTGAGCACGACAATTGAAGCCTTGCAACGAAAAAAGGAAGCGTTTACTAGTTCAAGGTGAAAAAATAAGACTAACTGAGTTTCAGATTGACTTGATAGAGGCTAATACGATCATTTCCAGTTTTCGATTATCGCTTCTTATCACCTCAGTAAACTTTAAGGCTTCACGTATCATTATCGTTCTTGCACCGATAACCAATATATTTACTGCCTCTACGTGTAGCGAGGTATTTCCGAGTATTTATATACCCGGATAATAAAACCACTTTTATTGTATTGGGAAAGCAGCTCCTATCTCAATTTTTATAACAACCGGACAATGCAGTAACGGTAACGGTAACACGTTACTTTTTAAAAAAAGTAACGATAACGGTAATGTTTTACACTTTTGAAAATCCGTTTTCCCTCCCACTATATATCTTTTCCAAATCTCCGCCTCATCATCTTTTTTCGAATACGACCCGTTCCATCCCACTTTTCAAACCGCCATTTCCAAATCCCTTTACCATACCGAGACGATAATTTTGACAAATGAATGAGACTTTTTATCGTTTCGAATATTTTTAACGCAGAGTAGAGTTTGCAAAAGCATTGAGGATTATTCTGTCGAGTTTTACAGCATTTTTGAGTCGGCATATAGCTTCTAATAATGCGTTTAACCACCGCTGGACCTCTCCACTCGCGAACAACCATGCAATCCTAGTAGCCGCGCCTCTATCAGGCTCTCATGGCCTTGGCAAATTGCGATATATCGTTATGTATGTATGCAGTACCACATTCACTTATCATTCTGAATTTTCAGTCGAAGGAGTTCAATCGATAGAATAAAAACTAGCGCAACAACCTCTTGACATAAAAAACAAATCATCGATTCTCCATTACCCTTTCATTTTTCATTTTTTATATCCTCTTTAAAAATGTGGAAGAAGAATTTTATTGCGCCATTAAAAGAAAAAAAAATCAAGAGAATTTTCAATCAATTTTTAACGGTTCATCTGAAAATGTTGAAGAATCTCAAAGAATTAACGTATATAAATTAATTCGAGAATTAAACATAATAGCGATTAGGATATACATCACATGAACCAAAGAATTCAAAAGAATTCAACTTATATAAATTCAACGGAATTCAACTAGAGTAGAAGTAATGACGCCATAAAAAGTTAACGTTTTTATATGTGACGCGTTATTTGATAATAAATGCAATTATTATTTGATATCAATTTATACAATTCATAATAACTTATAAAAAATCTCCTGCTCTTATGACCTGAAAATCTAGACTTTACTTCTCTGGAGAAAAGGACGAGAGAAAATCAGATTAGACGGATTTTCCTTCCATTGATGGGATAATCAAAAATAAGATAAAGGAGGAAAATTACAGAAATAGTTTTGATCTTTTGATCATTTGCACTTAGAATTTGCTCTTCATTCACTTTCCTATCCTATTTCCTATTCTAAAAAGATCATACACATCGAATATCGAAATATCTCGAAATGCGTGGACTGATTCCTTATTGGTCAATACAGGTGACGCGGGAAAATTTAAAAAAAAATAAAAATCATTTCCGCGCGCTAGAGCGCGCGTCCGGGCTCGTTTAATTAAAATTCCCATCATGGCTTGAAGTTGTAAGAAAGAAAAAAATAATAATCGCGCGCATGCACATGTTGGTTTGCTAGTTATATGTAATTAGGAGATGTAATTAATTAAATTTTTCGACTAATAGATTTCCAGTCTATTCACATCTTTAAATTCTGAATGAACATTGACTTTAGAATTGAATTTTGAAAGTTTCACGGGCGAAGGAAAGCTTTTCGGTGTTCATTGACATTTTCATTTCAACACAATCTGGCCCTACTAGTGGACAGTTTCAACTAGTTGACTTCATTTATATCCACTTCTCTATATCTATAGGACAAAGAGAAATGTCAGAAAGTTGTGTCTATTCAAACGTGTATGAATTGAGTTTGCTTTAAACTAACAGTTCACGTTGTTAGCAAGAGGAAGTAGCAAAATTTCTCACTGAAATTTGAAATTTCAACAAAATTTGAACATTCAAAATGGAAAATTTCAAATTTTTTTGGAAAAAAAATTATAAAGCAATTTAGTTTTTTTTATTAAGGAAAGTCTTTGCTAATATAATCTACACTTTCAATAGAGACTAAAGAACTAATTGAATAGCGTACTGAAAAATTAAGCCCTTATTTTTATTCGCATCGAACTAATTTCACACAAAAGTGAACCTGAAATTAATTATGATTCATAATTGAAAATCGAACTATAATCCCTGATGTCAGTAACGAAAAATACCGAAAAAATAATAAATCGAATAGACAAATTGTCAAAAAATAAAAATAACGAATTATAAAATTGAAAATTTTAAAATTTCCGACATCCAAAATTATTGAATTATATAATTTCTATATTGTACGATTAGTGAATTAGAAAAATTACGAATTAATAAATTCCCACCAATTACTCTTAATCCTAGCTGCCCCTTTTTAATTAACTGCTGATCCTGCATCCGGAATTCAATTTTGTTCAATTTCCATTGACATGAAAGCCAGGGCAGATAGGTTTAACTTTACGAGTAAAAACTGTAACCAAGGCGTAACTATAGTGCTGGGTCAGAGGTCAAATGCACTTATAAAGGTAGGTATATAGTGTCTACATTCTACAATAAAAATAAAAAGGGTAGATGAATACATATTATTTCCGCCAACGTAAAGTTTACACGCCAGCGGTTCCTGTTTACAGAAAGAGCTAGGGAAAATAGAGAATCCGATATTTTCCCGATCTTTTCTCTCTTTAACCCCAATTACTGTCAGGGTCGACGACTAATTTTGCAGGCAAAAAAAAAGTTGAACTGAAGCTGAATATTGCTCTCCTGAAAATAGACTAAAGGTCACGTGATGCGGGTCAAGTGCAATAACTAAAAAGTTTTAATAAATAATTACACTACTAATCAGAATAAATAAATATATGAAAATTCTGCTTAAAATGAGTATTTTAAGTGACTTTAAGCAATTTTAATAAATATAAAGTCACCCTGTATCTTAAATAACAATAAAATTTAAATCTTGAAAGGAAAATCATTTTGTAAATAAAATTAATAACGTCCCAGATTGAAATGAACTTTTTGAACGAGCGAGATTAGAGCGGATAAAATCGTATGGATCTTGGCATGAGTAAAATTCAGCGTTATTGGGAACGACCCACGTAAAAATAAACTGAAAAGCTAGATGTAAGACGTCGCGAAGTTGTTTCTGGGCTGAAACCTCGTTTTATATGGTCTGAGTAGTGTAAATACATCTTAGGTTATCATTATCAATGTATACTTATATATATAAAGTACACTACGTGCTCGAGCATTTTCACTGAAAGGGCGGTAAGCAATAATGTTTTAAATTGCCTGGGGCATTATAACAGTTTGAGCTGGTTCTAAGTTCACTTGCGTTATAACTCAACACAGTTGTGATTTGCATTCGACCTCTATTTTTCCAGTCTATTGCTCTCGACCTTTTTTTTTGTGAATTTTGTTAGCCTAATGATCGTCAGTTTAATGAGGAAACTGATAAAAGAGTCTTAACTGGTTCTGTGCAGTATTTGGCTCATTTCTATTCAAATCTAACACACTATGAATTTTGCAACATACAAAATTTCAAATTGAATTAGTAGGAACTTTATTCAAGTCGTTAACCGGGTGTTAAAACCAAGTTCTGACCTCGGAATTTTAAGATATTTAGAATGATTTGTAAGGGTTTCAAGATATTTTAAGTGATTTAGGAAAGCTTCAAAGGATTTTTAACGATTTCAAGCAATTTTAAGAGATTGTAGGTATTTTATTTTTAAAAAATTCAAGGGATTTTAAGGGATTGTATTTGATTTCCAAAAATTTCGAGGGATTTCAAGATAATTTAAAGATTTTCAACAGATTTCGTTCGTTTTATATAAGTTTAAGAAATTTTAATAAATTTTAAAATTGTATTTTAAGGGATTTTAAAGGGAATCTAGAAGATACATTTTTTTTCATTTTAAAAAGACAATCACAATCTAATTTCTATATATTAAATAGCGTCTGTGAATTTTGTCAAGTTGAAAACTTGCATACAATCAGTATGACAACGCGTTTTAAAGTCAGCTGGGGTCAAATTGACCCCATATAAGGGTTAAGTAAATTTCCTGTATTATGTACTTGAATAACCTGAAATTAAATTTATAAAGAATTTATAAAATTCATAAATTTTTAAAGCAACGAAAAGTCATTGTGCTCGAGCCGAAAAATTCTGTGTCCTTATTGCATCCGTTGCCTCAATTATTGTCTTTATTGGCTATCAGATATATTAAATAGACCCATCACCAGGTCTATTATCTTATCTTTCAAAATAACTCACGAGGGACATTTAGGACGACTTGTAGACGATCAACGACATTTTCCTCGAGGATAATTTGATTCCAGCAGGACTTGCAGGATTTCCGGGATTGAGCCCTGCTGAATTCCATGATTTTTGAACTGCACTCCTCTCTTCGGATCGCATGCACATTGCACAAGAAAGTCACTCCGGCAACACCCACTTTATATCTGCCCCCGTAACCTCGAGGGCCACTTTCCCCGACAACGGTCACCCGGTTCGTCGCACACGACTCAACTATGGTACGTCACCTCGCACGTATGTCTGCACCCACAAGCCACGGGGATGATTTCAAAGTTCCTGGCTCGCTGGCTCGTTGACCTCGAGCCTAAGCCGTGTGTCGCCCCCGCTCCCGTAATCCATGACTCGATGTCGTCGTCTAGAACTTAATTACTTCTTACAACTTGTTCACTTGGAGCTATGAAAAAACTACTCTGCTATTGACACACGGACACGGGGCTACAATCAGCTACAATGGGGCGAGCGAGTACACGAGCAAGGCAGGAGGAAATAGGAATAAAAAGATAATCTGGTGCGGAGAGCTATGCTACGCGCCTGTGCCTCCACCTCGTGCAACCCCTCCTGACCGCGCCGCCAAGCCCGTCATGCCCGCCATGCCATCCTCGCCCCTTCACTACGCCCCGCACTTGTATGGCAAGGGGCGCGTGTTCCTCTAGTAAGTTTGTCTGGTTTCTCCTCAACAGTATAAAAATATAGTCAGATATTAGAGTATTATACTAATATATAGCAATAATTATAGCATGATGAGCTTAGAAAAACTGTTATCTGGGTGACGAGGGTGGGAGCTTCAGAGGGTGGAAGCTTCAAAGCAGAGGTACCAGTTACGACATCTATGTACTAATTCCGAATCAATTCGGATTCATTCGGATTGAAAGTTCAAATTAATTCGGATTGAAAACTTCCTTCGGATTAGATCGGAATGAAACTGTTTGGTTTGGGTCCCTCTAGGGTCCCTGTTATACAGCAATTATATCACTGATTTACTAGGGAGATTAGCCGTGTGATTTAGTTGTTATTATAGAGCTAAGTTTCGTTTAGGTAGTTCGAATCCCGGCCGCCGCCGCAAAATTTATGTAACTTCTATATAACGTCATTATTGCTGTTATAGAGTTAATTAGTCACACAGTTTGTGACACAGGTGAGTCGCCATCACCTGTATAGATCACCTGCTATGTATAATGCGTAATTACAATCAGTTACGTAATGTGTATTTTTTCTTTTTTAAAAATAAATTGTATATTTATAAATGCTTATTCTCATTAATAATAAGAAAGCCAGGTCTTCGGATTCCTTATCGTAATTGTGTCAATTTCTTCTTGGGTGAAACCCTTAATTAACATCTTTGGCAACACGTTGTTTAAAATGTGTCCGTATCCATGTCCTCCAAAATTGATCTGTGGAATGAAAAAAATGTATAAATAAAAGTATATTTTCAACGAAATAGTTGAATTTTTAACAAACAAGATTAAAATATGGATTTTCAGCTACATATTTAAATGTTTAACAATATACTACTGGGATTTTCAACAAAAAATGTAATAGATAGTTGGATTTTCAGCAAGTAAAATTGAACCTCTGGCTATCAAACTAGGGGATACTCTTGGGTGGATTCAGCCTGAAAAATATTCTCCTGAAAGTTAATTTTAAAAATCGTACTTGCAGAGAATTTCAAGGCCAATACTAAATGACGTCTTTATGTCTTCTGGAACCATCTAAGCAAGGAAAATGAAAATATTGTTATCAATAAAAAAGTTGTTAATTTTTTTTAGACTTTGTAAAAATCATGAATGTCATTAATAAGGTTCACAGAAGTTTTCTGCAAAGTTTTAGCTCAATTACAGAAAGCGATTAATGGTTAAAAATGATGAATATTTGAAAATCTAAAGGCAATTTTGACGTTGCACTAAATTGATTCTTTGCTTTATTTGTTGCAACCCACGCTGTTGTATAAACATCAGGTCCTCTCACCTCTGTTTTGGATTTCGTTGTGAAAGTCGAGTGTATCCAAATCTGTCTCTTTCTTAAAAATTAATCGAAAATATCGAATATTACGAACCAGTCGATGTTTCGTGTGGATGTCGTGACTCATCAGCACTTTATCCAATTTTCCATTTTCACAAAGAAGTTTGATTCTGTCGAGGCGTTCAGCATCCGAAGGCATATCTGTCATTGGAGAAAACTGATAATATGAACACTCAGTACCGAAAAGATCAAACTGACAATAGCAATCGAGTTTTGAAAATTCCAAAAGGTCTTCCTCCTTTAGCAAAGTACCTATATTTGATAATTTAACAATTGGTGAAAATATACATATGTTTTTTTTTTATAGCTATTTGTTTGACAAGTAGCGAAAGTATAATTGAATTGCCTACTTCGCAACATTTCAAACACAATATGTATTTTTCATAGCGAGTTTGGCGTTTAGGGCGATTAGCTTCTAGTTTTTAGAGTGATTAGAAAACCGCCACGATTAATCCAACACCTCAGGGTTTTTATGCCACTTCTTATAATGCTGTGTGGCGGTTTATATATATGTACTTTACGGAAATCGGCTACCTACGCGATCGACGCCGAAAATCGAACTTTCGCCCGACATGCTATGAACAAACAGTATAATGTATAATATTTTAATAAATAGGGCGTAAAATCTTACGATCCAGATGAGACATTACAGCTTTCTTAGGATCTCCACCCGCTTCTGCAAAAATCCTCATTATTTCAAAAGGTGCGGAAGCATTTCTTCCTGGATGGAAACTGATTGGACATTTCAGTCTCTCTTGAGCTACAGCTGTTGCCCGAATTGCTCTCTTCTCAAAGTCTGAAACCCAGTTGCATATTTGTATTTAGAAAAAAATATCTTCAAAGAATAAAATTTCTTCCCATTTCCAACCTGTTGTAAATCCTAGCTCTCATCTTTTCCATTCAAAAAGTTATTTTTCGCTTAATAAATAAAATATAATTTTAAATAAACTCCTCTCCTCAAGCTGAATTATTTTAAATCCGATTACTAAAAGCCATTTTTATTATTACCTTCAATAGGCCAAGTACTTCCAACTTCGCCAATAAATCCTGCTTTCACGTCCATGCTTTCCTCGCAACCCTCCGTCATCTCTTTTATGATAATATCAAACATGCGTTCTTCAGAATTCGAGAGGGATTGTGCACTTTGCGTCAGAGCTACATAATGACCTGAAAAATGAAAAATTAATTACTAAAATCTTGTAAAATAGCTAGAAAATGAAAAGTTCTTCTTATTAAAAGCCTTGCATTTACATTTTATTACACTTACATTTCAATAAAGAAATTTTCTTACCTCGTAAAAGAAATATTTAGTAATATGTAGGTATATCACCTGTTCCTGCAATTATGTGAACTCCAGTTTCTCGACTGACTCGTTTGAGAAATGGAATGTTACGTTTTATTCCATGACTAGTATTTTCCACAATAGTGCCTCCACCACATTCCTTAAAAAGTTTTACATCCTCTAAAACTGCGTCTGCAGACTCATTGTCCAGTTTTAAATTAGTTGGGCTACTGTAGCTGAAATTACCAAAAAACAATTAAAACTTAAATAAAAAATATTACATTTTCATATCCAGACGCACAAGAATTCGAAAATTGTTTTTTTTTTCTTTGTTTAATTGGAGAAAAATGTAATGATTGAATTTAAAAAATCAGAGATACTTACGGATATTGCTTAATGAACCCAACATTTTGAAGATTAATATTCGAATCGAAAAATTTTTTAAGTTGAACTGGAGGTGTAACATAAAATGGATGGAAATCCATTGACAAATGTTCATGAGTCAAAGTCCTTCCAAGCAAAGAGACATTTACAGGTCCAAGCACTTAAATAGAATAAAAATAAAAAAGCAATATTAGTATCAACTTTAAATTTGAAATTAAATAAAGATTAAAATAAAATATACTCTCACCAGTTTGTATACTTTGAGTTCCCATTTTGCTGAACGATACTGGTGTACTGGAAAGTAAGATAAGAATATTGACTGTTTTATATTTAGAAATATCAACAAAACTTGTGATTATCATTTTTCGAAAGTTGCTTGACAGATAACAAACATGAAATCACTTAGAGTGGTTGATTTATTTTTAAATCAAAAGAGGCCGGTTTTCCTACAGGAAAAAAAGTTTTAGAGTTTCGTTTTGTAATTGAAATTACTAATAACATTTACTTTGTATTAAGAATTAAAACAAATGTTCCTGCTTAAAATGCTACAGGTTGAAATTAAATAGAAACCGGAAATAAACCGCATAGATACCCATTTGGTGGTTTATCTGGTTCTATAGGGAAGAGTGCGCCCATGGAGAATAGACATAAGGAGGCCAAAGCCTCCTATGGGCCTCCTTATGTCTATTCTATATCACAAATATATCATATATATATATATATATGTACTCATGAAAGCAAAAAAAAAGAGAGTCGTTGATAATGAACTCATTTTAATTACTTAATAATTCGTGTTGACGGTGTTGACAATTTGACGATTGACGTCAGGGCCGGTCTTAGGGGGGGGGGGGGGGGGGGGGATTGAGCGCCGCACAGGGGCGCCGAAGGCGCCTTGATTTTTAACACGATTTTTTATAGTTTTATAATACTTCTATTTCTATAATGCTTGTATTTTTATATCAAAATTTCGCACAGGGGCGCGCAATTTAAAATGCTAAACAATTTTAAACAACGCGCGAATAGCAACCAATCAGATACCGAGTACGACGCATGCGCAATGTCCTCTACTGGAGCCCCGTACTCTACTGCGCATGCGTTGAACTCGGTATCTGATTGGTTGCTATTCGCGCGTAATTTTAAATGCATAATATTTTTTAACATTTCAAATTGCGCGCGAATAGCAACCAACATGTACCGAGTGCGACGCATTAACGCATTAAAAACCATGTTTAATCCAGTTTCTTTTTTGATTTTTCACTCAGAAGAAAATAAATTTGTCATGCAAATTGCTATTTTATACTGCTATTTTTGTTTTTAGCACATACGTAAGATTCGACATAATTCGGAGAATAATGTCTGAATTTTTTAATCTCGATGTAATCCAAGTACTTGGACTGACCGATATCGATGACAAAATAATTAGACGTGCAATAGACTCCAATCAGCCGTGGGAAAATGTAACAAAGTTCTATGAAGAAGAGTTTTTTAAAGACATGAAATCATTAAATATTGCAGATCCATATATGAGTTGCAGAGTGACGGACTACATACCACAGATTATCAAATTCGTCGATAATATTCTTAAGAAAGGTGCAGCTTATGTAGCTCAAGATGGTATGAGATATTTTTTATTTTAATTTTTTGCTGATATTAACAATAGTTGCATTTCGTGATTCAGAATTTTTATTTATTTTTTCTAGGCTCTTATAAGTATATTTTGATACTTTGAAATACAACAAGTTTGGGAAATTTAATCAAACTCAACTGGAAACACCTGATGCCTATAAAAAATCTTCTTCGGATTTCGCATTGTGGAAAGCATCGAAAAAGAATGAACCGTTTTGGGAATCTCCATGGGGAAAAGGAAGACCAGAATGGCATATAGAATGTAGTACGATAGCTAGGTAATAATTAAATATAAAAATATAAAAATTAATTCGTTTTTTTTTTTATATTTTTAGCTAAAAATTTATGCTAGTACTCTCAATGTATGCGTAAATTTTTACGGGATAAAAATGACCCAGTGTGTTCTCAAAGGGTTAAAGCTATTGGAGCGTTTTGAAAAATATTGTTGTAGAATATGTCGCTAGATTGGATTAATTAATAAATCTGTAAATAAATTGCTTGAAAATTATTATCTTCTAAGCATATTCTTAAATTAGGTAATTTCATCACAGTTCCCTCATTATATGATTTGCACGAGTGAAAGTACGTTTTTATCTCTCGAGCCTATACCGTCTTATCATATAATTCTTATCGCAAAGATGGTGGAATACCAGTTTAGCTTCAATTCTTACAATTTTATTTAGACTTTAGATTATAAAGAAAAATACAGATATTTAAAAACAACGGTTTTGCGGCTTATAAACGGAATTCGGGGTTCGAATCCCTGCCCAGGTAGTTTTTCTTTGCACTAAAATGACGATTATTTTCCCTATATGGCTGGATACATTCCTTAAAACTTTAAATAGCAGTTTTCTAATTTTATAAAGCACGTGTCACTATTTTTGCTTAATTAAGAAGGTAGGGAGTTAAATATCTGATAGTACTTTGAAATTCGGACGCTTTATATTTAAAGAATTTTCAATTTTGTTACGATTATAGATTTAAAATTTTGAAGGATTCATATTCAATGTTCCTTATAAATAAATAAATAAATAAATAAATAAATACCTCGAATGACAAATCGTACAAAATAAAAAAAACCAAAATAAAAATTCAAGATTTAAGCGTATTTTGATCGCAAGAAACTTAAATTCCGAGCTAAAATTTCTTAAACCTAAAGTCCTTTTTAGTTTTATAAAAAAAAAAACGAAAATTGAAAGTACATTTTTTAATCCGGTACCTTCACGTCATTTATTTTACATCGTAGATAGGTATAATACCTCTTTACAAGAGTACATCGCAGCATTGGTTAATATTGATAGCATCCGCGTGAAACACAGTGGATAATATAAGAAATCCGCAGTCTAGAGATTCGACAGCATTCTTAACATTATTGAGACTGTAAATATATTATTTATAAACAATAGCATTGAACAGTCAATTAAAAGCACTGTATGTATAGAAAAAATCGTTGGATTTAGTCAATAGTTATTGTTGCACCCTTCTCAAGCCCCGGCATGATTCAACGAGCTTCATTCAATAAAGTAATTCCATTTTATAAACGACTATAAAATAAATATATAATATCACGGTCGTAGAAAGATTGAAACTGTTACACTAATTTCGAAATCTCTTTCTAAAATGACAACTATCATCTATTGACTTTTTCTTTCTCAATCCCGAATACCAAGTTATAATTCACAAATTGATTAATCCATGACACTCACTAATTAACTAACGTAATAATCTTGTTCGATAATTTTGTATTTTTACCATAGAGTCAATATATTATTATTGAACAAGATAATCACTATTCCAGCTTACATTAAAAATACGTACAATAATTTTTTAAGCAGTACAGATTTCTTATTAGATCTCTAGTTTGCATTTCTAAAATCAGGCTCATCGAATCTCCGTGACTTACGAAGTTTCCGTATTTCATGGAAATCCTGCGAAGAAGAAAAGTCCGAAATAATTTTATCAAAAAAGTAGAGAAAGATTTACTGTTTTAAAAAATATTTAAATCTTAGAAAGTTACAAGGAATGTAATCGAGAGGAAAATAGTATTTTTTTCCAACTTGCACGTGAAGATCGACGTTCTGCTGTTCGGATATTGCATTTTTTTCCCCTGGATCCGCAGAATTGCCACTGAATATGGATCGCCTTATACACAACGTTTTAGGCGCTTCTTACAGATTCTTTCGATCTGCAAACGAACCTGAGGCACGAAGCGAAATATGGTAGTTGAATTTACTGAATAATCTACGAACGTAACTGGATTCTCGGTAGACTATAAAATGATACACTATAAAATAGGCGCCTTTTCTGAGGTGCCAGTGACGAGAAAGTTTCCTTATTACATGAACGACAATTGCACGATCGACCTGTAGCCACTCTCATGACCAAGATTCGCCCCGCGATCGCTCTATTATAATTACGAGTAGTATAATAATATTTTATAATTATAAATAATAATAATAACTAATAATAAAGCTAATAATTTACATTTACACACGACTCTTTCTTATTCACTTAGTAGTATTTTGAATTCCTTATAATATATTACCTAGCTAGTTTCTCCACGCGTACGAGTGAATTCTCTCGAAAATTAAAATCACTCTACCAATCGTTCACTGCAAAAAAAAGAATCGATTATGGACGAATAATAAATAGAAATTGAGAGTTGAGTCGTATAAAAACGTACGGTCAGGACGAAAATCAAATTCTAGGAGATATGCTTGGATCAAGAGAGTTTTAATCAAATTCATCTTCGCTCTTGAGTCCGAATCCCTTATGTTGATTATCGCCTCCATTAAAGGAAACTAATTACGGGCACGTTCGGAAGTCTCTGGTAAGTGTTTATTCAAGTTCCCGCTACGGTCGACATCGCTAAGTGACTTGTATCACAAAAATTCCTCGCTCCTATCTATCGTGCCATTGTAAAATAAATTGAAATATAATAGGCTTTAGAGTAGAATCCAAGTAATTTAAAGACAAATTTCGAAGGGTGCTCGTTTGAGTGTTCGAGACATTGATTGATAATCAACGATTCGAGGACACTGTTCTATCTAGGACAATACACGTAAATATTTCACTTAATAAATGTCTTGGGCTTGATCGTGGGGAACTTCATAAACTATCGTCGCTGTCGTCGGCGTGGGTCTCAGCAGTCATGTTTCCACCCAAACCGCTTCCTTCGCCACTCGCTTCACCACTGGCTTCGCCTTCCAGTTCTGCTGAACTATTGAGAGCTTGTTCTTCTGAAAAGAAAATATTTAAGATTTATAAAACTTTATTCGAGAATGAGATAACTAATTAAAGTATATCTAAAATGTGTTTACCTGACTGTGTTGTCGGAGATTCGTCGTCTCCTTGACCAGGGCCCATTATGGCTTCCTTGACTTGACTGTTTACGCCCTTCGGATCCAAATCCGACGCCCAACTAAAGTACATCAGTGCAAGATGGGTGTTGCCTAATTTTTTATGAACCTGCATCAAAGAAAGTTCCACTAATTTTAAGTAATTTATTCGTTACTTCTCCACAAGAATGAAAAACATCAGTTACCGATTTATATTTTGATTTTAATTCCAAATAATTTACCTTTCCTATAGAAAAATAGACTAGAGACTCTTTGGGCACGATATTTTTCAATTCTTCAAACTCTGTAAGAGCCTCAGCATGTCGTCCGATCGAGAAATTGATACTAGCTCTGTGAAATTTACAAAGCGTATTGTCAGGATCATTCTCGATAGCTGTATTCAGTGTTTTTAAAGCCTGATCGGTTTTCTTTAGAGCGTGTTGAACTACGCCAATGTGGCACATTATTGCTGAATTATGTGGGTTAATTTGCAATGCCCTTTTGAAATGCAGTTCCGCCAAACTGTACTGCTCCTGCTTCGAGAAAATAGTTCCTAATCCAAACCAGGCATTATAATGCCTCGGATCTAATCTGATTGCATTTCGAAAAGCAGTTATTGCTTTATCTAGTTCCTCTGTCAATACATACTCGTGGCCGAGAAGAGTGTACGCGTAAGGAAAATTCGGATCCACCTGAAGCAAAAGATAAGTCATTGAAAAAAAGATCAGAAGATTAACAATAACCATAACTTTCTTATTTTTCAATGAAATGTATTAAACGTACAGGACGATCGATTCGTCTCGACACATGGAATCTTTTTGTCTTCGTACATAAGCTTTGAATTTTGATTATTTGAGAACTTATAGTCGAAAAACCAATTTTACCAAAATTATAAAAGTATATAAAACTTGTAAAATTAAATTTTTTGTTAAATCCTTGTAAGAAATTCAGTTTGGTATATATGTAGTGGAATAAGCCTGCCAAATTTCATAAATTTATCAGCACATGTTCTCGAGATATTGCAGGACCGTAACATACACACATATACGCACCCCCCCCCCCCCCCCACACACACACACATTTGAAATATGTTCAAAAAAACCATTTTTTGGAAACTGGATTTTGTCATCACATTTGAAATAACGCCGATCTCCGATCAAATTTACAAGTCGATTGGTACCAAAAAAAAGGTACCAATTTGCACTGACATTTCGATCAGATGGATCCACGCCTCTAGTGAACAAATAACTAGCTAAAAAAAAAACAGGTAAATAGGTGACAACTTGTGATGACTACAAGTGTAAAATTAAACATTTATATCAAGAAACAAACCTGAATGGCCCTTTGAAAGAACTTGATTGCAGTCTCATGTTCCGTCTGTGCGGAGAATAAATTGCCAGTAGCGCACCACGCAGCCGGTGAATTTCTATCTTCGGAAACGAGTTCTTGAGCAAGTGTGGAAAGTTGCACTTCAGCATGCAAGTGCCACAAAACGGTACTGTAAATTTCCATCATTTCTGTCCTCTGAGGTTCCGTGCTTCTCACTTGTTGGAAAAAGCTATAAATTTAAGAATTTTTTTCAATAAAAATTTCATATCTAAAGCGCAAACTGAAAATTCTAAAATAAACAAGAAGAAGAATAAAATATTCACCTAGAGGCCTTCTTATAATCAATCATTTCGAAATGGGCGCGTGCCAACATCGAAAGCACCCAACCTGTGTGATAATGTTGTCGAGGCAAAATACTCAGTATTTCAATTGCCTCTGCACAATTATATTGCGTTAAATGTTGGTACGCCATACCAAATTCCCTCAGAAGTGACATCAATCCCTCTGTAATCAAACAATAATTTTATTAAGTACTTTTTCTTTTTACACACCACTTTCAGTATAAACATTCAAATTATTCTATTTACCTGCGCACTGTTTTTGAAGATTTAATACCGTATGAGCGGCGTTTGATTGATTCAAAGCATTCGTATTTGCCATCATTTTTTCCGAAGCAAGGATCTCACTCTTCTCTTTTTCGCTTTTATTCCTTTCATTCAGTTCATTGAAATTCGTTTTGTTTAAATTAGTTTTAGCCAGTCTTGCTTTTGACTTTCGGGAAGGCGATTTAGGAGTTGTGAACTTATTCCGATTCGGAGATTTGTTATTTTCCTAAAATAAGACACATAAAACGATATAATATAATGAACTTTTGCCCCTTTGAAGATTTCGAAGAATTCCAAATTCTATTTTCCAACTTACTTTTACTGAATAACTATGGCTGAAAAGTCTTGAGGATCTTCTGACGTTGGGACCCTGATGAGTCGGTGGAGCTGGTGCAGGCGCCGTGGGTGTAACCGTCACGATATTCACTGTATTGCTCGTATTGCCCGATTGAGAAAAGACAGGCTTGCCCTGCTGCAACGGCGTTTCTTTCCTCGACATTAATTGCTAAACAAACAAACAATTCAACACTATTAGATCGTTTATATTGTGGATTATTTGTTACAAAATAATTGAGTTTGATGCTTAAAAAAATTTAATAAAATATAAACATGTTCAATAAAATCTTTCAGTTTGAAACTCTGAGAATCTGACCGAAGAGAAATCTAAAGAAAAATGAATTCAGGGTGGCCACTTAAATCCAGGAAGACAGCGACCCTACAATTCCAATTGTAATAATTCTGAATAAAAAACTACACAGTATCTCATTACCCTTTAAACAATTTTACAAAGTTTCTATTTACTAAAAATTCGTTATACAATCGAGTGGCCACTCTGTGAGAATCAAATAAAATCTAATTGAAACTCTTACCCCCACATGTGCTCTCAAACTACTGACCCTTTTCGCTAGACTTTTTTGATCATTTGCCTCAGTGAGAGTAGTGATACTAGGTAAAACGGCCGGCTCAGGTGTGTTTGAATCCAGCGGCAAAATTCCAAAACTGGGAGTTAGAGGACTCAAAGAATTGCTGAACAAGCTTCGATATCGAGGAGGTTTTCCCCTTGGCGATGAACAATTGTTGTGCAAGGGTACTTGTGAACTTTCTTCTATTGTAGAGTGTAACCTATGGAGAATTAAAAAATTAGTAATGAATAATATAAGCTAACGAATTTCGTGGAATTTTAGATTCATATAAAATGATTGATTAAACATAAATTAAACTCACATGTTGTTACTATTTGGTGTAG
The DNA here is from genome assembly GCA_904066005.1 of Synergus itoensis. Lineage (NCBI taxonomy): Eukaryota > Metazoa > Arthropoda > Insecta > Hymenoptera > Cynipidae > Synergus > Synergus itoensis. Next base: position 1,178,839 of record CAJFCP010000106.1, on the reverse strand, counting down.
GGGTGGTAGTATTAGGGTTGACCGGGAGGATGAGATCTGGCTCTGATACATAATTAACAATAGGCATTGAGCCATGACACATTGAAAAGCTATCCAATTTGTCTAATTGAAATACTTTCGCTGGATCGACTTTTTCTCCAACGTTGCAAAGTTCCTCGAATGAGTGCCAGAGAAATGGATTTAATTTCAGTGCTAGTCTGTGCGCATCGTTCGCTCTGACCTGAATTAAAAAAAAAATTAATAAACACTTTTCAAACTTGAAAATTCTCAAAAAAGGTTTAAAGTTGAAGGTATTTACCGTCTTCATCGTTTTGTAGTAGATTTTTGCCATTACTTGAAGGCAAAAACAGGCCTCGTCGCCGAACTGTGTTACTATTTCATCTAGACTTTTTACTTGCTTATAATATCCGCCGATTATTGCCGCTTCCGCATCTGCGTACCTGTTATGTGATTAAAATTTATTTTTTAAAAGTCGTACAGATTTTATAAAATTGATCTTAAGAACTAATAAAGACTAATTAAACTTACTTTTCGAGATCGTAACAACACTTTGCGAGGAGAAATCGACATTGTGGAGAAATTGGTGTCTTTTTCGAAAGAAGGGCGTGAGCTTGTCTAACTTTTCCCGAGCGATAGTAACATGTTGCAAGGAGGAAAAGTGATTCTTCTGTGTCCACTGCAAATTTAATTACATTTATGAAAGTCATCTGAATTTATTAAGTTTATTATTATTCGAAAATAATTCCTGGTATCTGTTTATTAATTATAAGTCAGTCATAGTAAATTATTTTGAATTTAATTACCTTCTGCACACAATCTTTCTGCTAGGAAAATAGCGTCCGAGAAAGCATAGTGGTTGAGGCAGTGCCAAATGGCAGCCTGTAATTTAAAAAAAAATGATTACTTATCTTTTCGCACAATATTCACGATAAAGTAAAAGCTATTAAAAGAATTATTCACTTTTTAAAAATAAAAACTAGAAAAGTATGTATGTATGTATTGAAAATTCTACTTATATAATATTTCCAAAAAAGTTGTAAAAAATCATAAATAGTACATAATAAAACTAGTTATGAGACACACAAGTTCATTTCTGTATGATAAAGAATATGTATTTTCATTTTTTTAAACTGATATGTAGGAACTAGATTCCTTATCATTTCAAATGAAAACTAGAAACTTTTCTTATCTCGGCGAATTAACATAAAAAATTATAATAAATACTTCCATGAAATTCTATAAAAACTTTCATAACACTAATGTGTGTAAGTATATCACGATTCACGAATCGATAAACAGAACAAAATGCATTGATATGATATTCACAAGCGCGTCGTTCTAAAATCAGTGACCCAAATCTGAACTCATAATTCACAAAATTTTCAAAGCTTTTACAAAAAATATTTAGCTTCATTTTCCTGATTATTGAATATTCTCTCGTCTTACAATAATCAATTAAGAAACATAACAGTATTTTTAGTTGATTACATTTTTTTATAGTATAGACTACAAACTAAATTAGCTTCAAGGTTCTGAAATAAAAGAGTAATAGATAGTAAACAAATCTTCAGGACTTTAATCAATCTTTATCGGGAATTTAAAAAAATTCGGACTCGTATTTCTCAACAAGAAATGGGATGAAAATTGATGTCAACAACACATATGGTGAAATGTAGAAAAATCATCCTCATCTTGGTTTATTTATAGACTCCCATATGAAGGTTTTATAAAGCGATATCGAACTCGGAATGAATTTACTTTGAAAATTTGTTTAATAGAAAAAAAATTGAAACGACTCGATAAAGTGGAAAATCTCAGGAAAATGCGAATTCTGAACATTACGTAAATAGAGAAGAAATTGCAGAGTTTGACTCTTAGTTGTCAATATCAGCAATCGTGGTTTTGTCAGAGGACCAAGTTGCACGTCACACTTGCTCCAAAATAAGTTTTTATAAATACCTGCACGGGTTCTTGGATGATCATCATTCACAACACCACTCTACGCATAAAAAAATAGCTTCCACTGAGTCACAAAGACCAAAATTCGGGCATGAACTGATACTTTTTTATAAAAAATTCTCAAGAGTCCATCTTTGCTACGACCCTTTTGAAGTGGGCAACCGAACTACCCAGTTGACCAGTTGGGAATACAGTTCGCCAACTTATGAAAAAGGAAAAAATAACATCATTTGTGAAGTGAAGTTGTCGTGGAAGGAATACTCCAATGAATTTGAAATTTAGTTTTTAATATTCAATTTGCGAATGTAATTATGTAACTTTAAAGTAATTTGTTGGAGTTTTTTATTTCCTTGTTTGAGAAAATCAACGAAAATGATCGTTTTTTTTTTTTTCCTCTAGAAAAAGTTTTGTCAAAGATTGTCTTTAATTGTGTGTATGTACATATATTCAGAGCTGCCAATAGCTGGAGAATTAATTCTCGTTTGCGCCAATTTTGTGCTGTGGATGCCAATTTGAAATCTGTCAAACATTTTTGTTTTTAAAGAGAAAAATAGACAAAAAATGGCTGGAAGTGATATAAAACAGTCTCTAAGGAAATTGGATTTTCCTTTGTGTGCTCGGGACGCCTTATATCAGATCGGTCAGTTCAATTTTCAATTAAAAACGTTTTTGTTTTTGTGATTCTAAGGTTAGGAACTTTTTTGAAAAAGCGGCTTTTTAGTTAATTTTATAATCTCTTGCTTGTTTTGTGTTATTTTGGAAGTGAAAATGTTAGTTATTCTCTTCTAATTATTTTAGTTCTATTATTTGTTAATAATTGTAATTTTTAAACATAGAATAAGATCTTTTTATTTCGTTTCAAAAAGTTTTCATTTTGAACTTTTAATTTAATAAATCTTCTATAAAATAATATCTCTCTTGCAGAAAAGCTGTGCACTCGGCCAGGAAAGCAAGTGGACCTACAAATTGATTTGATGTCAGAGTTTGTTTTCGGGGAAATCGAGAGAAGGAGAAAACGAAACGTGCCAGCAGCAATACAGGAATTACAGTTAATTGAAGTTCAGAGCGATTTCTTCCAAAGTCCAGGTGGAAGTCCGGCAGTTCGAAACGCCTTATTTTTATCTTTATACCCAGCAGGAAGCCCCAGGTATAGAATTTTAGGAAACCTGGTCTCCTTAGCAATCACAATTCAAAATAAAGCAGTCCTCAACGCTGCGGGAATCTGGATGCAACAATTGGGATCAACTTCTCAAGAAAGCGTAGGATTAGCAAGACATATTCTGAACGATTATTTCGTTTTGACTTCGAAATCCATCGACAAACTTCAACAACTCCCAATCCTTACACCACATTTTACTGCTAATCTTCTAACAGCGATTGGAGAAGTTTACAAAGATAAAAATCCACCCACGGAGGTACTTAGATTAATTGGAGAGTGGATTAATGACAATCCTGGTCTTTTGTTAACTTCTCTTATGGATAATCCGGCATTACCTACTGGAGGAATTCCAATGACTCCGATTACTCCAATTGCAGGGCTTTTTAGGTAATAATTAATAATTAAGAGTAATAATTACTCAAAACTAGCTCTGTAAATTCGATCTCGGGTGTTCCATTTAACTATAATTGTATTTTTTTTGTGTACTTTGCTTCCTCATTATGATGAAGTTGCAAATGCATTTGCTTCCTCGTAGAGAAAGCATTAAGGATTTTCATAAATATTTAAATATTAAAAAATATATACAATTCTTTTTTCTCGACGCAAGGAATCTTTCTTTCCTTTACATAAGCTTTGAATTTTGATTATTTGAGAACTTATAGTCGAAAAATCAATTTTACACAAAATTATAAATGTAGATAAAACTCTTTAAATTCAATATTCCTTGGGCACGTTTTGAGATATTGGCTATACAAATAATCCCTACAAATTTCATCAATTTATCTACATCTGCCTTTAAATTGTAGTTATATAGGCGACATTTATCAACTGAGGAAAGTTTAATTAAACCATTTTAAAAATATTGGAAAATGTAACGACTACAAAGCTTCCTCTATGAGGTAGCAAACATAATTAAAACAATTTTTTCAGATGGTGTATTCTAAGTTCAGTGCGAACTGCAACAGAAAGTTCAACGCAGACTGGAGATGAACAGAAACTCTACTCCAAAATTCAACAATTATTAATGGATTCAGTATTAAAGCTAAAAAGCAGTGGAAGTAATCAGCATGCGATTTCAGCTCAACATTTAGCAGCAACGACTCGAGCTTTGACTCAAGCTTTACAAACTTTTAGCGACATTGAAGCGGCTTCTCGTGATGTGGCGATGGAAAGATTAGCACAAGCTGTTAGTGCAGCAATGTCTGCAAATTGTATATATGGAAACAAACGTAGGTATCCATAAATCACTTTTCTACATCAATAAGATAGTAAATTCTAATGGTAAATAAAACCTGTAACCTTAACCCGAAAGTGGTTCTGTCCTCTTCTATCATATTGTCCTATCTCTCTTGCGGTTACATGACAAGAGAGATAGAGCAATATGATAGAAAAGGACAGAACCATCTTTGAGTTAAGGTTATAGGTTTAATTCACCATTGTGCTCAGGCCTTAACTTTTCCGTTACAGAAGAACTATTAGCGCTCCTACAATCTTTATCCTACCAGCATTTTTTGATCGAGTGGACATTGCAGACTTACTCGTCGAAAGCAGCTTAAAAAAATCCTTGTATTTATATAGTATATTTTTATGATAGTATAAGATTACAAAACAAGACTATTTAAAAAAATTTTATTTCTTAAAAGTAATTTATAACATTTCCTTTATTTTTTTACAAAGTACTTAACAACTTTAGAAGGGTTTAAATGTCCTAGTTTGTTTCATCTGCAGCAGCTTTTTCTTGTCTAGTTCGAATTTTTTTCGAAGTTCCACCAAGTCTGAAAATATCAGGATTCACTTAATAAATAGAAAGTGGAAGGTAGAATAAGAAATTAAAATATAGGGAAATACTTACTTTGCTTCTTAGCCTCGCGAATTTGGAACGAGTAGAAATTTCGCAACTGCTTTTTTCGAATACTGGTTTCCAATTTGTTTTGCAGTTTGTTTATTGTTGATTCTTTTCGAGCAAGGGCAAATTCTCCTCGCTTTTTTCGGCCTGTGACCTGGATCCAACCTTCTACGTCTCCTTCCTCAGATGCTTTTTCTCTTGCTAATCGATCTAAGACTTGTTGATCATATTTTTCCATATATTCTTCTATTTTCTTCTTCGTGGCCTTTTCATCGCATATGGATTCGTTGTATTCCTTACACCATTCTAGAAAAGTAATTTAAATTAAAATAAAAACGAGTTTTTTCCAAATTTAAAACAGATATTTTTGTTTTAATTCTTAAAATTGAAACTTACTACTTAAACCTGTTAATAGAGGATTGTCTGGGGAACTCAGAGTCAAAATTGTTTCTCTTGATAGCGACAATGCTTTGTCTAAACTCGATTCCTTTTCGAAAACGACATAAGTAAATTTCCCAGAGTTACCAGGACTCGTCGCAAAAATAACGGATTTAACTGGCCCGCATTTTTTACTAAATGCATGTTTCACTGAATCTTCAGTTGCATAAGGTGGAATATTTATGACGAATAATGTTTTTTCTTTTGGATACTCAGCGCCTTGATTCCTCGCTGAGTGTTTTTTTATGAACAATTGGTTCCGATCTGAACCTCCTGCTTCGTAACGGAGCCATAATGCTAAAATGAATTGCAATAAAATCATATACTATTTCTGAAGTGAGAGTTAAAATCATTAAAAATCTTATTTCTAACTGATGGCATTTTGTAGTACAAACTTTCATTCTTTTAAGGCTGACGGAATCAAGTTCCGAGCCTTAAAATTATGTCTCTTCATCATACTCTGAAAATTCTGGATTTGATAATTTTTTAGATAATCAACCATACTCCTTTTTTAAATATAAGTATTAAGTATGTCTATAAAGCGAAAAAGTGGCTGGTTTTCATTCTTTTTACGTAAAACGACAAGATAGAATTGTAAACTGAACATTCGATTGAATTTAGTCTTGGCATTTTACATAAAAGGAATTACAATGAGTGATTCTTTCGTTCTTTTCATTTTATCAGTAGAATACGGGCACAATTATTATTTATGTCAATAGCCGGTTGAATTTTATTAAATAAATTCGTCCGGCCATTGAAATTCTGCTGTAGCCGGATAATAAAACAACACTAGAAACTGAAATTAATAGTATTAAAAGTAAAATAATTTAAGAAGTATTGAAAAAATAAACTTTATCTGAAGAAAAAGAAAATTAAAAATTTATTTAGTACTTTCGGATTAATTTATCCGTTTAGCCGGACGTTTAAAATCAAGATTGAATTTTGAGGTTAAAACGTGCTTCCATAATATTCTTAACTAATGCTCCTAACGTGTTTATATTATATAAAATCTGAATATAAAATAAATTAAATGAATACCAATTATATTAGAAATAAAGAACAAAAAGCTCCGAAAGTTTAAAAGTGTTAAATGATATATTTAATTCCAAGTTAATTATAGATCTAAAACAAAATTAATTTACTTACTTCTAAAACTTCCGATCGATTCTTTAGTAACAGTCATTTTGTATTTTAGCACTTTACCTTCTTATTTATTTATAAAAATCTATTAAAAACTAATCAAAACATGTTGTGCATGTCTACAAAAATGTACCAACTTTCGTCCAAAGTAATATACATACATGGTTCCAATAATTCCAAACGTTCCAAATTCCAATTCGTTCCAGTGTTCCCAATTCGTGTTTCTACTCAACTGCTCATGCATAGGGTTGTAAAATTTCATGAAACTTTGGTTAAATGAAAAGTTTCATGAAACTTTGGGGGTCTCGTGAAACATTTCAATGTTTCAAAGATGGCGGCGGGAAAATTCAAAATAAGCACCAAATGCCTTCCTTGAGGCATTTCTAAGTGTTTATATAACAATTTAACAGTTTTCTTCAACGCATTCACAAATATCATAGTTTTACCAAGTTTTACTAAAGAAATACTAAATAATATTCCAAAACAAGTTAAATTTGCCGGACCGTCGAGCCTAACCTCTATTTCCGCGCATGCGCAATCAGAAGTTCACCTCCTTTCCCCCCAAAGTTTCATGAAACAATGAAACTTTGACAGTGAAACATTTGAAAGTTTCAAGTGAAAGTTTCAATGTTTCAATGAAACGTTTCATTGCTCACAACCCTACTCATGCAACGCACTTCGGCATCTGATTGGTTGCTATTCGCGCGCAGTTTAAAATGATAAACAATTTTAAACTACGCGCGAATAGCAACCAATCAGATGCCGAGTATTACGCATGCGCAGTGGCCCCAACTGGGCCCCGTACTATACTGCGCATGCGTTGAACTCGGTATCTGATTGGTTGCTATTCGCGCGTAATTTGAAATGCATAATATTTTTTAGCATTTCAAATTGCGCGCGAATAGCAACCAATCATGTACCGAGTGCGACGCATGCGCAGTAGAGTACGGGGCTCGAGTTTGGGCCACTCTGCCACTGTGCATGCGTAGTTGAGAAGGGGCACGAATTGGGAAAACTGGAACGAATTGGAATGTGGAATGTTTGGAATTATTGGAACATTTGGAACACGGACTGTTTTTAACTGGAAACCATGGAGAATAGACATAAGGAGGCCAATGTAATGTAACCACAATGTAACGCAAAATAAGAATATTTTTCGGGAAGTACACACGCCTAAACTTCCCGTGCGTGGCGCTTGTATGAACACATGAACAAAAATTGCCAGGCAATTTTTGTTCATGTGTTCATGTGTTCATACTAGCGGACAGAAGTGTAAAAGAGCCTTAATTTACATACATACTATAAATAAATTCCATCGATCCTATTTAATTACCTTTTCCTGAATTTTTTTTTTTATTTCTATAGTAATAACTACGAAGAAATAATATTAAAAATAATTAATCCTGGAGAATAAATAAAATATTTTATAAATTGAAGTGCAATGTTTATTTTAAAAAAATCAATATTCGAAAGAGAATTCAACTTCTCGAGAAGCTTTTTTGGGCAAATGTAGGTTTAGGGACAGTGTGGGGAATGCGATGACATTACTTATAAAATTATTGATTTGTCTATGCATACATATACATAGATATATATGATATGTATAAACAAACGTCGATAGTCTAAAGTCGTCTCCAGCAGTATGTTTATAGTCAGTCATGTCATGAAAATCTATTTGTAATGTACACTCAACTATGTTCATTGGATTTATAGTGTTTTGTTTAATTTTTCTATGTACATGCACCGATGCTAAAATATTGGGTGGTCATCTTTTAACTAGTGAAGTAAGAAATCATTTTTTCAATTAATTCCATTTTAAATTTAGAGCTTAATGTATCACAATATTTTATTATTTTTAGTACTTTTAAATTTATTATTTATTTATTATTTTAATTATTTTATCATTTTTAAATTCTCATTACCCGAAAAAAAGGAATAAAATTCTTTATATTATTTTCCCCAATTTTCATTTTCGGAATTTTTTGTTGGTGTTTTTCATTATTTCTCAAATATTAAAGTTCGAATAATTGTCTTTTCAGAATTGGGCCTTCCTAGCAAGATTTTGTTTCCTTTCCGAAAACGGAAGATTCCAATACAAATTTTTGTTGGAAGAAGACACCAACGTTAATTTATTGTTGTATTACGATTCCGCTTCTCAATGGCCGAGCGTTTATCCTTCGAGCAAGTCATGTTTGCAAAAAGAAGCAGTTTTGAACAGAGATCATGGCCAAGTTGTTCCTTTGACAGCGAAAGCTTATCTAACAGCTCAATCGGAATGCATCACAAACAAAACAACAAAAGAAGTGCATTGCAACAGTTACAGAGAATTTCGATCCTCTCGACCCCGATGGTGGTTTATTGTTTTATCAGATTGCACAACTCAAACAGGATTAAATGTCTCTTACTGGATGTCATTGACAAATGCCCCAGGAGGAAGTTTTTGGAAAGAGCATTTCTCCGCTGATGAATTTTGTAAGCTTTACAATTTCGTATTTGTTAAATTTCATATTTGTTACATTTCATATTTTTTAAAGTAAATTTGTTCCAGATATTTTGCCTTTGCTGATAGCATTTGCCCTCGCCTACTTAATCCTAATCATCTTCAGTATCTTCGTAGCTACGGAGCTGCGTTCAAGAAAACTTCTTCACGTCTCCTACAAAATCTTCATGATCTCTCTCTGGTTTTATTTAATAGGTCTAATCTTCGAAATATACTCTTATTCAATCAGAGCCTCTCTAGGAATGGACTTTCCAGGAACAGCTCTAACCGCAAAACTCTTCGAAGCTTGTTCAGAAACTCTCTTCACAGTATTGCTTTTGCTCCTCGCTTTGGGATTCACTGTTACCAAAAGTGTCCTTTCTCTCGCTCAAGTTTGGAGACTCTTAGGTTTCATTTGGCTTAGTGCAATTTTACAACTCTCTCTCTTCATTTACCAGTCAGAGGTCTTCGATCCTGGCCTCGTGCTTTATATCTACGAATCACCTCCTGGTTATGGACTCCTGGCTCTGAAAATTTTGACCTGGGTAGTGTTTCTCTTCTGCTGTTACAAGACCAGTATGAAAGCAGCGGCGAAGCTTAATTTTTATTCTTTTCTAATGACTCTCGGGTCTGGATGGTTCCTTTTTCATCCTTTGATGGTATATAAAACCTATAAAATTTATTTAATAAATAAAAATGAAAATAATGATAGAAGATAAGAGTGATATTTTTAAATGTTTAGGTGCTGATGGTTACCTATTTGGTGGATAAGTGGGTTCGAGAAAGTGTGGCGAAGGGATGTTCCTTGTTGATTGTTTTTCTGGGACATGCTTTCTTTTTATACTCAACGAGACCAGCGGCTGCTAATGTCCATTTTCCATTCCATATCAGAACTTTTCAGGTGTTACCTGTCAGTGGTGAAGGTCAAGGTCACAGCTATGAACCTAGAAGTCAAACTGCTATTCCTGCTTTTTCTCTTACTGAGTTGAGACCTAATTTTCATAACAATAATAACAGTAACAATAATTTTCAGCCTTAACATAATACAATTCAAAAAATAAAGTTCAAAATGGAACTGAAATATGTTCAAATTAAAAATATTTGTGATAAAAACAAAAAAAAAACTAAAGCTTTGATTTACGTTTGAAACTAGTTTATTTACAATTAAAATCACGAAATACTGCCTTTCGTGCTATTCAGAAAATTTAGTGTAATGTAATTGTCAAACATTTTGTATAACTCTTTAAAAAAATTGAAATTTGCAGTTTTCAATTATTAAATCGCACCGTGTGCTCTAGATCTGATAGAAGCAGAATAACAAGGTTTATTGTGAAAGCTAAAGAAAAATTGCAAACATAATTTTCGCTTGTTGTATAAAGTGGGAACAATTTTTACAAAAAGGTATAAAAATATGTACATTAAAGCTCCATTGTGCCTTCGACGTGACTCTGTCGTTATTCTGATAACTAAAAATTACTAGTGTTATTCAATATTAAATTATACAACTTTTACACGAACTTTTTACATTTTTTTAATTTTCCCTTTTTAAATATCAATTCTAAGTTATATTATTACACATCGCAAGAACCGTCTAACCAACCATCTTTCCATCTTTGATCTACAACTTTGCAATCAAATTCTGGTTTTCCTAATTTTTTGTTTACTTCGTTGTGAATTCTACAGAGCCATTGACTTAATTCACTCTGGGATGTTGTGATTGGAGGAGTTTTTTTTAACTGTACTTGCAAATCTTCGGCACAAGGGGCACAGGGGTAAAACTTAGAGAAGATGTAAAAAAAGGTGGTCATGTCCTTTTGCTGATCCTTCGTAGGTTTTTCTGGATAATAAGCTGCCATTGTGTGAAGAAATCCCCATGTTTTTGAACCCAATTCGTCTTTGTCGAGAGGACAATCTTTGCGAGTTGCAGATACTGCTTGTGATGGTATCTCTTCTCTAGCTTGCTAGAAACAAATAGGAATGTTACATTCTAAATTCGAGAAACAATCTTTCCCGTGAAATTCCTTAAAATTCGTCGAAATGTCTTCAAGTCCCCCTCAAAATTCTTTAAAATCTTTAAAAATCCCTTGAAATTCCATTAAATCACTGGAAATCTCTTGAAATTGTTTAAAATAATATAAAATCTCTTATAGTCCTTCTAAATCTTTTAAAACCAATCAAGTACCTAGTAACTCCTTAAAATCAATTAAAATTTCTTAGAATCTTTTTAAATCCTTTGATATCCCTTAAAGTCCCTTGGAATTCTTTAAAATCTCTTAAAATATCATGACATCTCTTTAAGATTCCTTAATCTTGAAATCTTTTGCAAATCTTTAAACTCTCTTGGAATACCTTGAAATTATATACAATTCCTTAAAATCAAGTAATAAGGTCTAGTTACGTAAAAAAATAACATGATCCAATAATTATAACTGAACATTTTTACAAAAGAATAAAGTTTCAGAAATGTTTTTAAACAATAAAATAGCAAAAAGATGACATATTTGGTTATAGATTAACTTCCTGAAGTGATAAAAACTAACAGAACTTTACACAATTAAAAAAATGTAATTCAGATTAATAATAAGACTCAAAATGGAAAATAACATCACGTGTCGCATAGAAAATGAAAATAACACTTTTTTGCCGCACAGAAAAATTTTACCTTTTCCGAATCGTAAGTCTTTTTTTGAATTTTCGCCCATGACTTAAAATCCATACAAGATCGACAAGGCTTTTCTTGTGTCATTTTTTAAAATATTGTCTTCACAACACTTTCACGAAGTTAATAATACCAATAATACATCAGGAAAAAATAAGCTTTGGCAATACATATGTATATTTATTTATCACTGCTGATATTGCTGCTGCTCAGCTGCTGGCTGATCCCGATTCCCGCTGTTCCTTAGCCAATACATATAACCAAACCTGGGCCCTGGCCTGCAGAGTGATTTCCGGTCGAATTGTAAAGCGATTGGCTGTCTTTAGGAATTGGACCAATCAGCAGTTCAGCACCTAAAGCTAACAGAAAACAGCTTCTGCTACAATAAACCAGTGTGCTCAGATCTGAAACGGCATACATTCGCATACTATGAAAGG
>CAJFCP010000106.1:1120915-1156722 GCA_904066005.1 Synergus itoensis | reverse complement strand
TCAAAGAGCGAATATAGCGCCAACGAAGAAGAAGAAGAAGAAGAAGAAGAAGACACGGACATAGACCTTTCATAGTATGCGAGTGTATGCCGTTTCAGATCTGAGCACACTGCAATAAACACTGGAAAAAAGAAAAAAGGCATCAGTTCTCTGTCCTTTTTTGATTTTGGAATGATAAAAAATGTAGAAGAGAATGAGAAATGATCTTTCTGAGTTTCGAAAATAGAAAAAAACAATTGTGATTTTAATTGCAAGTGAGGTGCTGATATTTTTGGTGAAAAAGTGAGAGAAGAGGTGCACTGCTCTTAAAATGGATAATATTGAACTATTATTTTTTGATACATTTTCACACGACATTTCAGAGGTATACAGACTTCTTATCATTGATTTTTAACTATTATTACTTTCATGCATTATCTAAACTTAGTTTCATTCTCTTTTCTAGGAACTGAACTTGGATTTGGTTCAGTTTCCAAAGCCAGTCTATATCAGTGAGGTTAGAATTATTCCACTAGGTGCGCGAGTTCAGGCCGATTTTCCCGGAGGTGTTCGCCTCGGGTGAGTTCATTCATTGAGTTTTATCTATTATATTCTATTCTTCTTTATATTTCATTATAAAATTAATCAAATTTCTCTTTTTCCTCCTTTTTATCCCTCTTATTCTCGACACTTGGCAGTTCAAATTAAAACCGAAAATTCAAAATTAAAATGATTTTTTGTTTATTTTCATTTTCGGTACACATATAATGCTTCTTACAAAACTATATACATATACGCATGGGACAAGGACAATTAATAATAGTGATTTGAAGGGTCGATTTATAAATTTTTGATAGTTTTATGAGTGAAATGACTTTTGAGTAAAATCTAAATGGTTGACCATTAAAATGTGGAATTACTATTTGCATTTGCATAATTACAGATTACTCTGCTTCTTAAATTCACATATAAATTATTATAGCACTAAAGCATTACCTACGGAATAAAATAGCAACCTTTGTTTTGTTTTTTGACTGAAAAATATTTTTGAGTTAGATCAAGTTAATTTACGAACAAACAGAGTTAGTGCAATTATTACATGTACATATATAATTCTACATAAAGTAGATTACTCTAAAAACGAACCAATAATTATTAATTATTCATTACGTTAATTTGTGAGACTATAATTTAAATTTCACTGTTTTATAGTTTCTATATTTATTTTCATTTAAAAATATTAACCAATGTTTTGATAACCCATTCTGTTTTAGCGCAACGAACCCTTCCCAATTCGAAATAGAATTTTTCGTAAACGATCTAAGCAAACCAGGAGCATCGACATTCGAATCCCTGGGAGGTTTGGAATACAAGCAGAACATTCACATCCAACTCGAATGTGAACGAAAGCAAATTCCAACAGACGGATTAGTTCTTCGTGGTTGGTACACAACGATAACTCTAGCCGTTTATGGAACTTTAACAAAATCAATTAGCAATCCCCAGGAAGTTCCAAGTTCAGCGCCAATCTCGACTGTCCCTGTCGGCGTCCCAGAAGAAGTGCCAGTCAAAGAACCCACGACTCCTGCTGCTGCTCCTGAACCTGAGCCGGAATGGTTCTTCGAAAACCAGGCGCAAAATAATTCTAATGTAAGTTCCTTAGTTCCGAGTTCAGTTTGGAAATTAACTTAAATTATATTTTTAATTTTAGGAATCTTCTACAGTTGCGACTCCACCTCCTCCAGTGGCTCCACCTCCAGCACCAGATCCAAAAAGAAATCCCTCCGTGGAACCCTTGAAATCAGAACCTCCACTATGGAAAGAAGAAGAAGTTCCTCCTGTCCCTCACAAACCAGGAAAACGCCCAATATCTCCACCTTCAGAATCTCTCATTTCTCTCAGTCCAGAATCTATTTCTGCAGAAGAAGAAGACGGAGACCATGAGCCTAAAGAATCTGGAGCAGTCGAGCCCTTCGAACCGATTCTTTCCGATGAGGAAATGTTGGACGACGTTCCATCAGCAATCGACTACGAAGCTGAAAGCCAAGCCCTCGATCTTCTTCTTTTACATCCACCGAATTTCCTCGATATAGAAAAACCTCCTAACAATTTCGAAGAACGATCTCTAGACGAAAGAGTGGTTGAAAAGCTACGAGAAACGATAATTTCCCTCTCAAAATCCGTTTCCAACTTCGCCTCAGCTTCCGGACAAGAGAAGGAAACCTTCGTTCATAACTGTGAGACTTTGTGTGCGACCCTTAATTCTTTTAATCTCACTCCAGAGGATTTCCTGCATCTTTCTGATATCAGTTGTGCAGGCTTAGATATTGAACTCGCGAGATCTCAACCTCAACCAGCTTACAAAGTTCGGCACGTTAAAGTAGGAGTTCGACTTACTGAGGCCTTGTGTCGATTATCCGAAGGACCTGATATTTTATTAAAAATTCAAGTGCCTTACAAGCTTCTATCTCTCTGTATGCGAGAGAACGTTGCACTTCCTGTCAAACTTTCTGCAATTCGCGCTTTGGACGCAGCGCTAATCAGTCCGAAAATCGTGCAAGAATTTCTGAAGAGGGATAACGAACTGTATAAATTGGTCTTGATGATGTTGGACGAAGCAAAACTCGTGAGATTGAAATATGCACTCAGTTCTTTGCTCAGAAAGATTCACGTCTATGAATTACTCACTGAAATGTGTGAATTAGATCAGAAAAATGAAGTGAAAGAATTAGAAAAGATGAATGAATTAAAGAAGAATAATGAACTAAAGGAGATTATTGTTTCTGAATTGAGAAATGCTTATGTCTACGCACCAACTTTAATGGCCCAACCAAAAAGGCAACTGCCAGCGAGTGCGCAAATGGAATTTGAAAGAGAACAAGGAAGAAATCCGAGGAAGCATCTGATAACTTATTTTGCTCATCATAAATTATTAGAAAGGCTTCTTGTAATTCTCTCTTCTCCAGACTCGGAGGCTGGATTGATCAAAGCGACGAGAGAGTTTCTTTTCTCTATGGCGGAAACAAAAGAGGGATTGGTTTACATGATGAGAGAACCGAAGGTGACGCAGTCTTTCTTGAAAGTTTTTAGGTATGATCAGGGAGGAATTGGAGAAGAACTCGCTTGGAGATTTCAAGTTGTGCAATGTTTGTTGGCACTGACTTGTAAAAGGGAGGATTGGACCTCGTTGAGAAAACTGCACTCTTTCCTTACGTATCCTCAAGGTCTTCAGGCTGTGATATATGTCGTTCCAATGGATAATTTCATTGATGTTTTGATTCCCTATCTTGGGGATGATCATCTTTATGAATTTGCGGGAGAGATTATTTCGGTAGTGATTAGATATTCAGAGAGAGTGGAAATTTTCCAACATCGGGCAGTGGAATTGTTGGAGAAGACGAGGAACCAGGTGTTGAGGGACGTCACGCCTTATTTGTCAGTTGCTGCTCAAACTTCCAGGTAAGAAAATATATTTGACTATTCTAGTGCGAAAATGAGACCTGTTTTTCCCAAAATTAGAATTTTATGCAAACACGTTAAAACACGCCTCTTTGTCAATAATTTATGCTTTATGGTAATTTTAAAAAATCTTATACTAAAATATCTTAATCATCAATAATTTTATTTTTGTCTCAAAAAACAATCCTGTCATAAAAACTGCTTCTATGAAACTCTTAAAATTTTTTCAAATCTTTGAAATCGCTTGAAATTTCTTAAAATCACTTAAAGACTTATGAACAGAGAGCGGATGAGCCTGGCTGTAAAGTTGCGCACCGAACCGGGCTCGTCCGCTCTCTGCTTATGAAATTCTTTAAAATCATTTTGAAACTTCTTTTTTATGATAAGATTTACCATTTCTATTTATTTTCCAGCTGGAATTACGGAGACATTTCTTCACTGATTTCGATCATCCGAAAGAATTCCGACAAGGCAGCATCCCTCCCCGGAGAATTAATCACAGCTTTAAGAATTTTGCACTACCTCGTTTTCCCTCCACACAACGACGTGGATCCAATGGAACCCTACATTGAACTCAAGCACAGGAACGCTCTGACTCAACTTTTTGCAGCTGATGGACTCAGTGCTTTGGTTTCCGTAATGTCCAATATCGCCGATTTTTACGAACAACCTTTTTTGCATCGGGCTACTCTAACTGGAAGAAGATGCCTAGCTTTAGTAGCTTTACTTCTTCCATCAGTGACTCTTGCAAGGGCTTTACTCGAACGTCTCGTTAAGTGTATGGGAACTGATTTCAAAGATTTAACAGCAGTTGGTCCTCTCCTAGGAGTCTATTCTCTAATCGAAGCCATTCCAGTTACTCAATCAGTACAAAATCTCTCAGATGAAATTATATCTACTCTTCTCATTTTTACTCGAGCTGTTGACTCTGACAGTTCCGGAAATGTTGCGAAGTCTCTTTGGACGCAGATGCTTGGCGAAGTTTTGAAAATGCTGTCCTTAAGTCCCTGCAATTTTGTTCCTGGATTAAAATTGATGACGAGACTATTACCCCCCATTTTGACGCCTAAAGAAACTTCTTCTGAGGATAAGACAAGAATTCTAGGCTTGAGAAAATTGTGGTCTGCTCATCTTCAAGCTCAAGCTAATAATCTTACGGAAAATCTGAGGCTATTGTGCTCGAGTTGGAATAAAGATTTGCTGAGTCTGGTTTCCTTGGTTTGCAAGCAACTGAGTGATTTAGCCGCACCAACTGCTCTTCTTGTTGGAAGGTATGTTTATTTAAAAAAAAGTTTTTTTTTATTGTAACTAGAATGTCATCCGCACGCTTCTGTCAATAATTTATACTTATGATAATAAACATAATTATTACATAGTTTTAAAAAGATCTAAAAATTCTCCCTTGACCATTTTTTTTTTTTTTTGATAGGGTAAGTAGTTTTCGTTTTAATCGTGAAAAATATTGTTAAAAAATTTTTTTAATTCAATTTCCTCGACAAAAAACGTGAGATATGAGAAAATATTACAAAACCTAGAATTGTTCCTTTAAAAAGTCAAATAAAATTGCTAGTATATTTTTTCTGATAGTATTATAATTGGTATTGAAAACGAATTTGTATATTTTTTCCAGATGTTTACTCGATGGAATCCTGAGTGCAACTCCTCTAGAAAATAATTTGCCAATTCTGGGACTTCTCTCCGATTTAGCAAGACATGCTCCAATGAAAGCGACTCTTCTCACTCTTACAAATCCAGCATCTCGAGCCCAGGTTAAATCCGATCAAAAATATCCTCCAGTCATCGAGATGATGTGCACAACCCTGAAAAACGCAACAGACAACAGAGTCCAACTCAAGATCCTCAACATCTTCGAAACTCTCTGCGATTGTAACATCAGACTCGTCGACGAAGATGCCAAAGAACCTTTAGAAAAGGGTCTAACTCATTCAGTTCCGAGCAAAGAACCACTGCTCGCGATTCTCGCAGCACTCATAGAAATCCTCGCCAGTGCTTCAAAATACCATCAGGACGTTTTAAATGCTGCTTTGCACATTCTTCTCTCCCTCACGAGTCATAATTATGGTCTATACCACGTTAAAAGTTGTTTAGAAAATAATCCTGAGGCTTTAAAATCCTTATTGGAACATATTGCTTCTCTAAACGAAGAAACGAAGGAGGAGGATAAATATACAGAAGAAAATAAGGAAAAGGAAAAGGATAAAGAAAAGGATAAAGAAGATGACAAAGAAGTTTTAAAGATCAAAGAAGAAAAAAAGGAGGAAGAGGAAGGAAATTCCCTTTCTGCTTTAACTGTGACTTTTCTCGATAATTTGATATCTTGTAAATCACAGAAACGAACTTTGTATCTTCGAGTACAGCAGCTTTCTGCTCTACTCTCTTGGGATAAAAATGCTCATCCTCTGGAAAAAATAAAAGAAGCTCGAGAATTGGTTGATGGGCTGAAATCTCTCGAGGAGAAAGATGATAAGGAACCTATTCCGGAAATGTTGGAACCTTTGCTTCCAACTCCGGAGGCTTTGTTGAATCAATTTTCGCTGAGGTCGATAGGAACTTCTGAATCAAGTAGAATTTCAAAGAAAATTGAGGTGGAAACTCCAGCTCTAAGTGAAAATACAGTAGACTTGTTAGCTTTGGCGGCAGAACTTTTGCCAGCTGATTTTAATCTTCTTGCCGAGGCTCAACGGTTGTGTTCGAAAGCTCCTCCAGACGATACAACGCAACCAAAAAGTCAAGTAGATGAAGCTAGGGATAATCAGAAACAAAATAATGTCCCCACTGCTAAAACGAAACAACCCTTCGGTGAGTTTTTAAGTTTTTTTTTTTCGTTGGATATTTTAAATAAATTATCTCAGATTTCAGGTCATGAAAATACTACTAAAAAATCTTGGTTTCTATAGAGATGCCGATCTCGATTCGATTTATCCGATTAATCGATTAAATCGAATCGAGAATTTCAGAATCGATCTTTTAAAATTTATTCTTTTTTTGAAGATCATCGTTATCACCATCATCATCCCCATCCTAGCTTCGACCTTTAAAACTGACCAGTCTTTTTCCAGTTACAATCTGCATTTTTTATTATTCAATTGACAAAAAGATTCACATATCGTTCGTCGATATTATTTCCTTTCCAGTTGTAGGATCCGAGACGATAATTTCATCTTTTCGAGAAATGTATTCCAAAAAACGATCAATAACCTTGAGTAAACGGATCAAATTTAATCAAAGATCAGGTATCAGAAGAGTTTGTTGTTGCTCACTTTTTTCATGACAGTTCTTCAAGGGCTTCGAGTTTTTCTGACTTGATAGTTTGTACAAGGATATTGTTTCCTGTTTTGTAGGTTCCCGTTCTGTAAATTTTTGTTAAGTGAGAATGCACTGAAGTTGAAGCACAATGGATTCATGAGTGATTTTTATCTTCATAACTAGCACGTTTGAATATTTTCATAGTTTATCATTTTTAAATTTTATTAATGAAAAAGATCGAGTAAATAACTCGCAAGACTCGCATCAGAGACTCAAAAATTTTGTCTCTTTCGCTCTCTGAAAATGAATTCAAACCTGAGCAATTTAATCAGTTGTAAAAATTTAGATTTTAAGTTGAAAAATGTATTATTTTGAAACCTTATTAATTTAAATCTTTAATCTTTTTTTTTTTTTTTTAAAGTGACGCCCATGAGAGGAAGAGCGCAATTCACAAATTCTCTGAGAGGAAATTCTATAGGTGGTGGCGCAGGCAGAGGAGTTGATCCATTTCGATCTAGACCACCAAATACTTCAAGACCTCCTTCCCTTCACGTAGACGATTTCGTAGCCTTGGAAACATGCGGTGCGCAACCAACAGGACCGACAGGATACAACAAACTCAGTATTCGGGGCACTGGTCCCCAACGAGGAGTCATGCCAGGATCTCGAAGTCGACCCTGGGTCCCAGAACCTCGTCCTTATCTTCGATAATTGAATTCTTAAGTTATCTTTTCGCCTCAACACCATTTATAAATCAAGACCACTCATTCAGTTCGAATATTTCCTTAGTAAATAAGTTTTAAACGCAAAGCACCCGCATTTAAAAATAGTTCTGTGTTGATAAAAAAATATAAAGTACATATATGTATCTATATATATAGATATATCCTTTTGCACAAGGATTTAGGAATTTATTTTTGAACTGGATGAGAAGTCTTGATTTCTCAAAAGAATATATGATATTTGTAGATTTGTTATTGATGTAAAATATAATTCCACTGGAAATAATCTTTTATTTACAAGTCTCGAATTTATTTTCTACACAGTATAAAATTATTCAGCTTATGACCTATAATATACATTAGTTTCACGTCCCATCTGCTTTTGCCATTTAGAATATCTTATTTTGAATTTCGTTAATCCAATTTGGAATTTTGTGAGATCCTTAATTTTCGGATTCTGAAAAATTAATACATAATGTTTAGAAAAAATATCCAGGGTGTCTACTAACTGGAAAAACAAGAAATATATTGAAATAAATCCGAGATAAAAAATCGAATTGAAAATAGTATTTATAATTTTTTAAAAATGCTTATTAAATCTTTTGAAAGAACTTAAAGTTCACCTCAACATATAAAATTTCTAAAAAAAACTTTTGAAACTTCTTAAACTTCCATGAAACTCCTTAAATTTATTTTACATATTTTTGCTTTTATTAAAAGATTTAAAATTGACTACCAGGAAAAAATCTGGAATTTGGAGGGTGAAAATTAATGGACATAATATAGAAAGGTCAAAGGACAATCAAAAGGGTTTATAAATACCTTTTCTCTGATTGCCTGAGCTGCGTTTACTTTAAAAGTGTCGAGCATTTTGTAAATTTGATTGCTTGGTCTGACTTGATTTCTCGTCATTGACTCCATCAATTCAATTATATAGTCAATTTCGTTTTTATCACAACCAGCTCGTATCAAGGCACCATAGATAAAATAATTCGGAGTGAGACCAATAGAACGCAAACAAGATAACATTTCCCTGCCTTCATCTGGTTTTTGACATGCGAGAGCTAAAGCTCCCCAAGTGAAAATATCAGGTTGAAGACCCTCTAAATCTATATCAGCAAGAACCGCCTGAAACAATTACACATTATTTTAAACATCTCTTGTTTAATTTAGTCCCTAAAAAATATTTTTTGGTATTTTAATTTACCTTCGCATCGTCGTAAGCATATCTGAAACATCTTCTTTTAATCAGACAATTAAAAAAATCGATATCCAAGTGGATCTTCTCTTTTTTTGCATGAAGAATAACTTGTCTTTCAGCTTCTTTTGTATTAGGAACTAAATCCATCAACAAAGTCATAGTTTTCACATCCGGAACAACGTTATCGTCAGCCATTCTTTTTAAAATCCCATCAAAACCTCCGAAAAGAATCAATCTATTTTTTTTAATGATTCTTTCTAAAGATAACTGTGGAAGTAAATCATTGGGTGAATATTGTTTTTCGGAAAGTGCAGTTTCTTCTCTTCCCTGTGTTTTTTGATCCCTTATGTTTATATTTTGTTGATTCCTTTTCTCCTGGAAATCCGAAAGTAGAGGAATTGAACGTACAACAGGAGGAGTTGCTAGTAAATCAGGCCTTCCACTATCGGCAATTTGGACTTTGCTTTTTTCAGATTCAGCCAACAAAATGTCGTTTACTTTTAAATCGCCCAAATTTGTATCTCGAATTACTCTAAGCAAAATATTATAGGTATTTAGAGATGGTTTCACATTTCGAAGTTTCATTAAATGCCAGACGACGAGAGCGTATTTTATTCCTGTTTCTTTTTGGGCAGTGGCTCCATGAAGCAAATTGTTAAAAGTTGTTTCGTCGATTGAGAGCTTTTTGTCCCTCATTTCGTCCAGAAACTGAAAAGCTTCTTCGATTTGTCTGTGACGGGCGTAGGCTTTCACCAAGGTGTTGTAATGGGTTTCGTTCAACAAAAAATTTTTTTTGTGTAAATAACTGAAACAAAAAAAAAATCATTTTTATCAATACGTTTCTATAAATTGTTTAAAAACAAGCTATTTTTGTTTGTTTCTTAATTATAACTGTTGGGCAAAGATAGAGCACGAAAATATTTGCATTTAATGCATTAGTTTAATTATTGCGTATACTTAACGCCAAGGCTGGCTTTGTTGAAACAGTTGTGATGTACTTGATACAACCTTCTAAATTTGCAGTATAAATAAGAGCTTGTGAAGCTCAAGTATTCATAATCAAGTCTCTCATCCCAACAGTTAGTGTCACATAAACCATTAATAGTTTAAAATGATGGTTAAAATCCTTCTATTTGCCCTAATGTGCAGTGCACTTGTATTGGTGAGTATAAATTAATTTCAAGAAACAAACTATATCTACAGAATAATTTTTTTTATTGTTTCCATTTTCAGGCTGCACCTAGACCAGAAGATTCAAGTTCAGAAGTTGTGGCCGTAAGTTTTTCAGTATAAATAATACAATATTTCATTTCTGAAATCACTTTTAATTAGAAAATTATAATATTAACTTGAAACTAAAATATTGCTTCTGTTGTTTTTACCTATTCTTTTAACTTTCAGTCTGCAGAATCATCGGAAAAGAATTCAAGTACGGAGGTTGCAACTGATAATGTAAGATAATTTTGCACATTTGAAATGCTTTTTTAATGAAGGAACAGTTATTACTTCCTCGTAGAGGAAGCTTTGTAGTAGTGACAAACTAAAGTTATCAAAAAAAAGGCTTTTTAACTATACTTTAAGGGGAATATATCTAATATAAAATATTTCTTGCGTCTTAATGTTTCCTCTATGAGAAAGCGAAGTGCTCATCTTATTAAATGAACACAAAAGTTAATTGATACAACTTCATAACCAGTTATTCATTTTTAATCCTCAAGTTTCTATTTGACGACTTTCATTTGTAGACTGAAGAAGATACGAGCGAAAACACAGACGAAGATTCTGAAGATACAGAAGAAAACTCCGAAAACGATACAGAAGAAGATTCCGAGGATTCTGACGATACAGAAGAAAACTCCGAAGACGATACTGAAGAAGATTCCGACGATACAGAAGAAAATTCCGAAGACGATACTGAAGAAACCACTGAAGAATCTGCAACTACTACTGTATGTATCCCATTAATATATTTAAATAATATTAAATTTGAAGTAATATTTACGAAAAGAGGTAATACATTACAAATAATTTCAGGTTGGTTACTTAAAACTAAGAAACAAATTCTTGTTTAGAACATCCTGAATTTTTAATTACTCTAGTTTATAATTAAAAATTAGTAATTTACTAAGTACTTTTTTCTTACAGTCAACGAATACAACAGCGAAAAACAGCCAACAAGGACATAATCCGAGACCAAATGAGCACAAGGGGCAAAATGAGTCCAGAGGGCAGAATGAGCCCAGGGGTCAAAATGAGCTCAGGGGTCAAAATAAGCGCAGAGGGCAAAATGAGTGCACGGCGCAAAATGAGCACAGGAGGAAAAATTCTAGGGAAGAATAATGGACTACGAGAGTGCAAGACCTAATCAGAGGGAAATTGAATATTTATGAACCTGTGGAATCAAACAGAACTTCGATGATGATTACTCGACAAAAATAGTGAAAAATTCAATTAATTGAACTATATTAATATATTAATTATATTATTTTTAAGAAATGGTGGAAAAATAAAATACCCATTTATAGCAACAAAAAGAATAGTATTATTTTTAATTATTCCTCCGAATCTTTGTAGAAGAGATACCTGAAAAGACCCAGGAATCAATCTCTGGGAAGTTATATTTGGAAATAATTATATACATAATAAAATACCTTCTCAATTCATGTAAATACTCCAGACTTCTGATATCGTCCAAGGAATTAGAGCAAGCATTAAATAAGCTCGTGATTGTAGCATGGTTAGGTATCAATCCTCGTTTTTTTAAATTGTTGTAAAGTTTAAAACACTTTTTCAGATCACCTTGAAGAGCGAATGCCCTAATAATAAGATTGTACATATAAAGAGTCGGTTTATCTCGATTATTCTTAATAATCTCCAGCACATTCTCGGCAGAGGACAAATCTCCATTTTCAATATGAGATTTAATCAAATCTGCATATTGTCCTGGAGATAATTTCAACCTTCGAGGAATTTTTGCTTCGTTTTCTTCGAATATCTCAATCTTTTCTTCAATTTCATCCAATTCGACTTGGTCATACTTCCTGGTGCCAATATCTCCAAAAACATCGGCATTTTTTGTTAATGACTCGGTACAAAATTTTCTGATTGGGAAAAACCTACATGTTAATGGAACAGAGGTTACGTTTGAGAATGAACGTTGATTCACTGATTCACTATCTTTTTCTGTTGAAATGCGCAAAAGTCGTAATTGTTCGCTGCATAGGATATATTTATTGTTATTTGCAAATGTCCTTGTAACAATATTATTCGTTCGGAGTGAAACACTAATTTTCCAAGAAAACATTGTTGTAATTTAAACGTTTCGTTACTGTGGTTTCGTTTTTCGATTTAAAAAATCATTATTTTCATTGTTTAACAACTTCGGTTGAAGAAATTCTTTTCTCAAATTTGTTTACACTGAAAATTAAACGTAAAGAGAATACACTTTATTTTTTTTTAATGTAAATCCACGTTTTTCAGAAATGAATAAAGCCCATCGACAATATGTATTACGTTTTGTAAAAACTCGGATATGTATAATATACGTACGTAAATTACGTAAAAAACCTCATGTAATTTACCTAAGGTATATTACGTGCACAACCCTGCTGATTACACTCGACTCTCCCAATGATGAACTTCCCAAAGATGAAAACCTCCCAATGATGAACGCATTCCTCTCTCAATGATGAACAAAATCTTTTGCAATATTCACTTGATACCACTGCGCAAGTCATTGTCCTCGGCATCTGATTGGTTGTTATTGGCGCGCAGTTTAAAATGCTAAAAAATATTATATTATACACAATACGCATGCGCAACTGATGTGACATTTGAGAGAAGAAATTTTTTCATCATTGGGAGGGTCTCTGGCTTGGATTTGTTCATCATTGGGAGAGTCGAGTGTACATACACGCTTTTAGGAAAATGCAGGGTTGTGCATGAGGTTTTTTACGTAATTTACGTATCCTGAGTTTATTTTACAAAACGTAATACACTCGAACCCCTCGAATTTCACGAAATCCAAACCGGAGACCCCCTCGAATTTCACCAAATTCCTTTTTCTCTATAGTCACATTAATTGCGCATGCGTCATATCAATTGCCAATAGCAACCAATCAGATGCGCAGCGCCATGGCATGCGCAGTGGTGTCACGTGCATACTGAGAAACCTGTCGGTGAAAATCGAGGGAGGAATGCGGTGAAATTCGAGGGATTGTGAAATTTGCGATGGTGAAATTCGAGGGGTTCGAGTGTATACGTTTTCAAAATGGCGCCATAGTATCTGATTGGTTGCTACACTCGAGTCTCCCAAATGTCAAGAAATTTTGGCCAGCGTTCTCCCAAATGTCAAGTCCTCAAATTTCACAAATAGCCCCACTGCGCATGCGTGCACGCCTGCGCAGTGGTTATGAGGTGATTCTTCGGAAAGACGGACTTGACATTTGAGAGAAACTTGACTTGAGATTTGGGAGAACTTGAGATTTGGGAAGTTGAGATTTGGGAGACTCGAGTGTATTAGCGCGCAATATTCAAAAAGTGAGGTTATGTTTGTTCTTTCCGTTTTTTCTTATTTCCGCCATATTTTTTTTACATTTATGACGTTTTTTTTTACGTATATTACATTTTTTATGTATAATACGTCAAAAACCTCGAGTGACGCGTCACTGCACAACCCTGATAATCAGGCCTTTATGCAGTGATTGCAGTGTTGGTCAGTTACGCGTAACTTGAGGTTTTTGACGTATTATACGTAAAAAATGTAATATACGTAAAAAAACGTCATAAATGTAAAAAAAAGATGGCGGGCATAAGAAAAAACGGAAAGAACAAACGTAACCTCACTTTTTGAATATAGGCCTGAGCACAATCATGTACTTGTCCAGTGTCCTTGTCCTAAGCGCGTTTAGGATATAGGTTTTATTGTGCGTTACCGTATACTAACCTATCTCATAAGTTCGTAACCTATGTCCCAATCCTGATCCGACATTTATAATTAATCCAACATTTATAATTAAAGCAACTCATAATACCCTTAAAAAAATCGTCACCAGCCGCCCGCAATAACACAGCCCCGACCACCATCAAAAGTCAAAACGAAAAACGATTTTGTAGAAGAACTTATAGGTTATGTGCTCCTTGTTACAAAATTTTGCATTCGAGTTAGGATTATTCCAGTAGACAAAGATGACGCTACGATGAAAAAGGACAGAACGATCTTTAGGACAAGGACATGGGACAAGTACATGATTGTGCTCAGGCCTTATTACGCGCTAATAGCAACCAATCAGATGCTATCGCGCCATTTTGAAAACGTATATTACGTTTTGAAAAAACTCAGGATTCGTAAATTACGTAAAAAACCTCATGTAATTTACCTAAAGGTGATATCATACCTCTGCAAAAATTTTGCTTAGTTGCGCAAGATATTGTGCAATGGAAATGAGTGAAAGATTTTCTGCTTTGCAAGCGGAAAAACTTCTTGGCGGGAAGTTTTGAATTATAATTTTGTTTTCTTCATTATAAAATATAAAAATTGCATTGGAACAATTAACAAAGAAAAAAACACTATATTACTTAAATCTAAATTTTCCAATGCAATTTTTATATTTTATAATGAAGAAAACAAAATTATAATTCAAAACTTCCCGCCAAGAAGTTTTTCCGCTTGCAAAGCAGAAAATCTTTCACTCATTTCCATTGCACAATATCTTGCGCAAGCAAAATTTTTGCAGAGGTATGATATCACCTTAAGGTATATTACGTGCACAACCCTGCCTTTATGCGAAGAAATGTGTATAAAAAAAGAACTTTCACTTCACAAATCACACCCGCGAACCATCAGAAAACACTGTATCATTGGTCAAAAAAAAAAAAATCTTCCTTCTTTCCACCAATCCCATTATAATTCCAAGAGGAAATAAAGATCACTATTGACCAAAAAACCTAACTCGCGAAAAGTACCTAGACTTTTCTTCTACAAACTGTAGGGATTTTTTCGATTCCTAAGAAAAATTCGTAAATACAATATGGCGGAAGCAATACACGCAAGTTTTTTTAACGAGTCTTCTTTGCTTAATTTCAGCTAAAATCCTGTCTTTTTAATCCCAAGTTTTAAAATTCAGTTGTCTTTATCGCCCGTGAAATTCCCGAACACGAAATTCATTAAAATCTAACCTAGTTTACTGATTTCAACCCGCAAAATGCAGTGCCGATTGTCATAGAAGACAATGTTTTTGTGTCTTGTTCTGCGATTTGGACTCAGGAAAAATAATTGTTCGTGAGCCCTGCCGTGGGTTCCGTCCAGGGTGTGATGATCCTCGAAAGAGAGGAGTAGAGGGTCAGAATTTGTTTGCCCAGCACATTTTCGACCCCGATGGCATAAAAGCAAGCACCCTGTCGAACCATGGAGGCGGACATTGACGTTGTCAAGGGGGATGGGGGTGGTGAAAATGGCCCAGGATGCTCCGGGTACTCGAGCATGGTACACAGCAAAAAGGTCATTAAACATGCTCTTCGTCAGCAGGCAAAAAGACGAAGAAAAAATACTACAATCGCGGCTGGAAACTCTCGTACTTTGCCACGCATAGTCGTCAAACCCTTACCACCACCTCCTCCCAACGGTCCACCCTCGCCTGTCAATAATATACAGCATGTTAATTCAGGTAAATATCAAAAACACTTTTTACAACATTTCTTGCCCTTTACTTGATACTGGCTCAAGTTCGAATTACGTGTTTTGGCTAAAAAAAAAAACGGAAAAATCGATGTTTGTTTGGTGGAAAATGAAGACAATGGAGTCTTTGTTTGAATTCTAGGTAGAGTTTATTTCGATTTTTAATTGTATTTATCAATCCAGTGGTTGTTGATGGATGGGAATGTAATCGATAGTTGAAAAGCAGATAAATGCTTTTTTTGGTTATGTGTAAGTTTGTTTACATATTAGCTTCTCCTAATATGTAAACTGAACATGCTATTGTATATATTCTTTTAAATATATGGATTGAAAGTTTTAAAGAAATCTTTATTCAGATGCTAATTGTGATTTGATATTAAATTAGTTGTTGAAGAACCTGCTGCAACAATGCGAGAAGTATTGGCCAGTTTACCAGGCTTTAGTTTGAAGTCTGGCAGAAGACGATCCACCAAAAGATTGTCAGCAGCAGCACAATTGGAAGCAGGATTAGTTGATCTCGAATCTCCAGCTAGCATTCTCGCCAGTACGAGTTTGCGAGCTTTACTAAATAGGCATACTTTCCAAGGCCTTCCTCCTTTGTATCAGAGGAAACTTGCCCAACTTTTACCCGCTGTCGATAGACAGGTATGTTTGAAAAAAATAAACTCGCAGAAAGTAAAATAGGGTCAGTTAATAGTTACAGTTACACTTATTAGAGAAAGTAACTTAAGTTCCTTTTAAGCCTTAAAGTACACTCTTGTTTGGAGAGTTATAAAGAAAATATATATATCTTCTTCAAAGTATAATTTGTAAAGTAGTATAAGTCATATAGTTAAAATTAAAATTAAGTATGTCAAAAGAAAAAAAAAACGAAACTCAAACTAAAACAACTTCCTCTACCTTTAGGTACTTAAAATTGGAAAAATACTATCGATTCGTGGGGTGTCTGTGATTCCATTGTGTACTTTAATGGTTAAAGTTACTTTAATTGTACTTTCCTTTCATTTAAAAAAATTTTTAAACAGACGTGAGTTTAGGGGTGTTTGAGTCAAGTACTACCCTCAAAATTCGCTTTTCTCATTTTAATCATCAAATATTATAATTAGATATTTTTTGCTTTGTATATGTATTTCTTTTAGGAATAGAAATATTTCTATACAGCGAAAAAAATTTTAGTTTGAGTACTTTTTCCTTCAAACGAGGAATTTGAAATCTAATTTCAAAATTCATTCTTTTCATTTTATTAAAAAAAAAGTATTAAAATTATACATTATTTCGCTCTGTATGCATATTTCTATTTAGAAAGTGAATTACGCTGCAGAGCGAAAAAAGTTATCTAATTATAATTTTTGTTGAGTAAAATTAAGAAATCGTATTTTGTGGCGAGAACACTTAAATAAATAGTAACCAATGTTTTTGCAAGTGAATACAAACTTTTTTGTTTTTCCATTGCGTGCAATTTTTTAAATTTCTGTTTATAGCATAAAAGTTGTTGAAAGGAAATTAAAAGAAATACATAGTAACTTAACAGTTAAATTTTAAATTACAGTTACAAGTTACTGCAAAAGAATACGAGTAACTAGCCTTTTTCAGTAACTTAGATTCTTGTAACAAATTACTACTACCCAACACTGATCAGCACATTTATTATAATTGTTTAAATATTCTATAAAAATGAAACACAAATAGACTAATATAAATTCTATTCCAAAAATTGGATTTTTAAAAAAATTTTGTAAGTTTTTTCAATTGAAAGTTAACGGACAGACTTATATCATTTCTATAATCATCTAGTTTAAGCGAAAGGTACATAACTTTGAAATTCAATGTGCAAAATTTCAAAAATAAAGAATTAAAACTTGAAAAGCTTATTTTTATAAAGTTATTGTAACTTAAGATTAACTAGAATTTCATGCACATGCCTTTGTCAATAATAATTTATGCTTTATGATCATTTTAAAAAATCTTATTTTAAAATACATATCTTAATTTTCAGTATTTTGATTTTAGGCTTAAAAACTATCATGTCATAAAAATTTGCTTCTATAAACTGGAAGTCTCGAAGTTAGTGTATAATAATTTTTCCTTTAGTAAAAAAAACATGGCATGAAAATTTCGAATTGAAAAAAATCGAATATCGAAAAGTCTCGAATGCAATTTTTTAATATATCATTTCAGAACCTAATATTAAAATTAAAAAATGAAAATCTTAAAACTATTTTGAATTTTTTTTAGAAATTCCTTAAAATTTTGTGAAATCTTGAAAGTCCTGAAGTTCTTTGGAGTTCTTTTAAAATTCCTTACAATTCTTTAATATCATTTAAAATCCCTTGAAATACTTAACAAAATTTTTTAATTCTACTTACAAATCTTGAAACTCATCTGAATTCTTTTGTAATTCTTTGTTAAATTCTTTAAAATTGCTTGAAATCTTTTTGAACTCGTTTTAAATTTTATGAAATCATTAAAAATCTCCTAAAATTCTTTAAGATGTTTTGATATCATTGCAATCTCTTTTTTATGATAACATAGGATAAGATAAGATTCAGATTGCTAAAGTTATGTTCCTTTCGAATCTAAAGTTTAGATTCCAAGCTTGCAAATCAAATATATAAATTCAGTAAACTATTTTCATGAAAAGGTACAATAGAAATCCAAGAACAAGATGTCAGATTCAAATATTATATTTTTATTAGAAAATAGTAGAAGCACATTCTCAAGACGAAGCTACATTTTTAGGACGCCGCGACCTCAGGATTAAATAACGAGTTTTTCGCAAGAGCCTGTTTGGAATGGCGAAAGCGACTCGCAGAGGGCGAATTCACGCCCGAGAATCAACAGCGACTGAAAATGGAAGCCGAGAGGGACAAAAACAAGTTAGACCCTTGGAAATTAAAGCACTTCGAGCCAATTTGGGGAGAAAAGCGGGAACCGAAATTGAGATCAGGATTGCACTGCACCGAGCCAAGATCCGTGGGTGCTGTCACTCGTTCAAGTCTTCGTTTGCGACACGAGTCGAATGTGGAACAAGTCGCGCCCGAAAATCCACGTTGCCTCGCAGCAGTTGTCGAAGCAAAAATGGAGGAAGTTATCTGCATCCCAGAGACAATCGCTGAAGTTTCTGAGAATGTTCCGAGTGCCCAGGAAGCTCAGCAGAACTTATTACCGGAGTACGATGTCCCTGTACAAATCTTGGAGGAAGCGAATCTCCTAGAAGAACCTGTAAATGTAAATATAAATCCTGAGGAACTGGACAAAAATTCAGTCGAAGAGGTGGAGGAAGAGGATAAAGAGATTTCTGAAGTTAAGCCTGAATTTATTGAAGAAGTCATTCAAGATAATCAAGAAGAGAAACAAGAACTGAGAGAAGAGACTGTTGAGGAGGTGAGTCAAGTAATGGGTGAAAGCATAGATGAAATTGAAGAGATACACGAGATTCGTGAAGTGCAAGAGCCTGAGGAGGAAATTTTAGAAAGCATGGAAATTTCTCAGACTGATGAGGTCTCTCAAAGTGAAGAGATGTCGCACATTGAAGTTCAAATTCAGGAAGAGAAGATTCAGAATGAAGATATTGTCTGGGAGAAGTTACAGATGAATCAGCAAATTCCGGAACCCCCTAGTGAGGAGATTGAATGCTTCTCTCACGTTTCTGATGAAATTTCTCAAACCTCGGAAGAATGTGTGTCTCAGACGTCTGAAGATCCATCATTGCAGTTTTCTAAGGAACAGTTCTCGCAACTTTCGAATGAACAAATCTATCAATTGGAATGTGATAATAATTCCGCTTCGCCGCAAGATCAGGATGCTACATGTGATCTTATGACTGATGATTCTGAGATTGTGATTAACCAGGGCGAGGTTCATGATATGCAGAGCGAAATACACCATGAAATTCAGCATGAAATGCCAAGTGAGATACATCATGAGATACAGCACGAAATTCAACACGAGATAAAATATGAAATTCAGCATGATATAAAATATGAAATACAACATGAGATACAAACGGAGATGCAGACAGAAATGAGAACAGAAATGCAGACTGAGATACAAGCGAGTTTGCAAGTGGAAATGCAAACAGGTATACAAAGTGATATTCAATCAGATATTCAAGCTGATATGCAGGGTTCGAATGAACATACAGCAGATCCCGAGCCACAGATTCCTGAAGGAATGGAAATCGATATTGAGACGTTGCAACGTATTCATGAACTTGAGGTAAGAATTTAATTCAAGAATCATTTAAAGAGAGATTTTTAATTTAAATTTTTAATTTTTTTGTTCCTTTAAAATTATGCCGTTTAACGAAAGAATCTTCTTTTAGGTCCGAGGTGAAATGCGAGAAGCTTATGAAGAAATATCCGGATGTCCAGAGGAAATAATCTACCCAATTTTAGAAGGAATGGAAATTGGTTCGACTGGTGAGGAGGAAACGGAAGCCTCAGTAGTTGCAGGACCAGTGGAAGACGTCACAGTCCAAGAAGTTGGACACCTAGCAGTTGTAAATGAAGACGAGGCTCTTCGAGAAGCGAATAATTACGTTTGTTCAGAAATGTTGGAATGCAGTTGGGCTGTTGATCCAAACGTTGGAACTGTTAGCAATAATCCAAATAACAGAGTTAGTCACTCTTTAATTATTTTAATAAATTAACCAGTGTCTCCAAAGCAGGCAACGATACTAAATCAAATATCTATCATCTTTCCAGACTCAGGAAGAATTGCAGGTTTCCTTGCCATTAGTTGCTGCTGCCCTTGATGGATCCGTAGCTGCAAACATCACAGTAACAACTCAGGACGAATGCAGCGATACTTCCACAACAACGGACTCAACAAATCCCTCACAATTCATCACTACAGATTCTCATACGGAATCAATCAATTGTATACAATTGCCAGTTGTTCAAAGTACTCCATTTCAACCCGATACCTTGACAATAGGAACTCCAGTTACTAGTTGCTTGATGAAAAACATGCAGCAGTCTCAAAGTTCGCCAATTATTGCTTTTCCACAATTGCAATCTATTCGATTCGTCCAGACGAGTTTTCATTCAGGACACGAAACGACGCAGACTTTGAATTCTGGGAATTCTCTTCCTTCGCAAATCCAAAGTCAGCAAAATCCACAACAGCAAATTAGTATTGTGAGGCCGCATGAGGAAATGGTACAGATTGGAACTCAGGGAAATGTTGTTCACAATAATCTGCAAAATAGTGTCCAGAATCCGACGCAGGAGAATTTACAAGCGACGGTTTCCGTACAGTCACAGAATCATGCACAGAGTGCAATTGTAATTCAACATCAGACACAGATGACAGCACAAGCGAGGCAAATTGTTGCGACTTTGCAACCGCAGCAGCAGCAGCAACAACAACAACAGCAACAACAGTATCCTGCTGTTACGATTGCGTCGAGACCTTCTAGGTCGACTCAAGGAGGCCAGAGGTCGAGGGGAAGCAATAAAGAACAAGGAGGAAGGTCAAGGAGTTCGACGAAAGAACCACCTGGTGCGGTCAATTTGGAAAGGAGTTATCAAATATGTCAAGCTGTAAGTTCTTTATTTATAATGTTATTTTAATTTAATAAGTAGTATCTTCTGTATCAACGTTAATAAATGCAATTTTGATTGATGTTATAGGTTATCCAAAGTTCACCAAATAGAGATCAGTTAAAGGCACATTTGAAACCCCCACCGAGTTTGCTAGCAAGAGGCGATGGTGCTTTCACGACTACAAAATCTGGAGGAAGAACTATCACAACAGTCAAAACTCAAAAATCACAGAATTCAACATCACATAATAAACAGCCACAGAGTAAAGGACAAGCTGTTATGCTCAGACATGTTTTTACCACTGCTCGTCAAACGGCGCCTGTAGAGGTAAGAACTATACTTTAAAAAGAAATATTCGGGGGCCTTTCCATTTCAAAACATCCTTAAATTAAGATTTATTTTCAGACCTATTCTGCTTAAAATCTAAATGAAATGTTTACTTTTTTAGGTAACGGAGAGCAATGCAGTGACACAAATAGGCTCGAATGGAAACGGAGGCCTCGGACAATATATCCTCGTGCAAAGAACTGGCGTTGGAGATAGCGCACCACGTGCATCTTCAGCGCCACCCTTGCCTCCGCAAATTGCAGGTATGGGAGTCGGCGTTCACTTGGTGCGAGGAAGACCAGCTAGTGCTGGTGAAGGATCTCATCAAGCGGTTACTCTAAAAGCCAGAGGGGCTCTCGATGGACGAGGAGGGGGTGGAGCCGAACCTGGAGCTCCCGGTGTCATAATGGGAGGCGATCCTCCTCCTCCCTGGGAATGCAATATGCGAGGAGCAATGGTCATTTGTCGGCAATGTGGCGCTTTTTGCCACGACGACTGCATTGGTCCTCAACGTATTTGTGCTACTTGTCTAATTCGTTGATCATCACATTCTTCTTGAATATAAATATACACGTATTCCGAGACCTTAAAATCAGAGTGCCGAATTCACCATTAATTTAATATTTCAAAGTTTATTTACCAAGTTTCACTATACTTTATTATATATTTTAGAGTCTGTTTTACAATCTATTTTATAATCTCTATTGAATATTGTATTATTGGAAGTTGCTTCCAATTTAAGTGTACATAGGAGTGAGCTTCAATTTTTTTTATTATCTATATTAGATTTGTGTTGAATTGAGGCCGATATTACAGTATTCTGATAATTATTTGGAAAAGATTGTAAAAGTATTTTTATTTTAGATTTTTTGAAAATGTGAGTTCGTCACTCTGAGACGAATTCTCTTAATTCTGTGAGTGTCGGGGATACAGGAAAGCGTGATTGAATGTCTTCAATCCGTCGTCAGTTGCTGTTTTGTTTCTTGGCTAGATCGAAGTACTTTTAAGTAGAGGGAGTCCAAGCTAAAACTGTAATTTTAAATTTATCTAAGATATCATATGAGAGCTTAAATCTTGAGTTTTAAAGTAAAGTATAGGATGTAAATATTGAAAATCAGGAAACTAATTTATTTTGAGGAGAATCGTCCCTATCATTTTTCATTACTTTATTTTTAATTATCTCACGAAATCCGATTTGCGAAAGAGGCAAAACAGAAACAATATAATGCGATATAATACTGCTATCGTAGTTAGATATTAAAAAAGTATTGAATCAATAATACATAAATAGGAAAACGTCGATTATTTGATTTTTAGAGAAAAAAAAAAAGAAAACAAAACAAAGAAAAAAAAATACTTGTATCCCTGGACACCAGGATTAGACAGAAATGAAGTTATACCGCAGTTTAAACTCGATATCGTCTTCCACTGACATCACACACATTATGTTGCAATTTCACTATTTATTTATTGTCATGAATTTTGATTCTCATCCACGATCTACTGCAAGGGATTTTCCTGGCGCCAATTTGAGGTTTTTCTTCTTTCTAAAAGCGACAGGGAAATCTTTTGCGAGGCACTTACTCGTAGAGAAGTAGTCCGTTAGCCTTAAGCTTATGATTAGCAGTAGGTGAAGTTTACATAGTTTAACTGAACCCTGTTACTTCCTCGAAATTGTGAACGTGTATTTTAAGTTATAATTCAAGATACAGTTTGTAAATAGAAACACAATCGTTGCATCACTCGTTCTTACATTCTCATGGTTTCTTTACAGGCGCGAAACTACCGTTTTGACTCTCGCGTGTCTATAAAATGAAAAATATGTGATTCGTTCATTAATTGCACGTATAACTAATGCATTGCCATTTATTTTCTTTTTTTTGCCTATCAAGTAATGAGTATTACGATAATTGAACGGCAAAAACAATGTGTATTCATCGCTCAAATGTAAATAAAATCATATTCGTTCTAACTTTAAATCCTCTCTCTTGATGATAATTATAGGTAGTTCCGTCCATGGATCCCAACTCTTGTGTCTTATTATTATAAAAAAAAGAGGTTGCGATTATATCGAAAATATATTCTCGAAATCTGTTGTCACATTCTTTCTTTGGAGAATTTGAAAAAAAATTCAGAGTTTCAAGATTTTCAGTTGACATCCCTTGAAATTCTTTTATATCGTTTAAAAACTATTGAAATCATTTGAAATCTTTAGAAGTAACTTAAAAGAAAAATCTTCTAAAATTTGTTGAAATCCTGCAAAAATATTAAAATCCTTTGAATTCGAAGCTTTTTAATATTTCTTTGATTTTTTTTTTTTAATTCTTTAAAATCTATTAAATCTCTTGAAATCTAATGTTTTCTATAAAATGTTTTGCAATATTTTGAAATCATTTTGAATTCTTTCAAATCTTTTGAATTTTTTTTAAATCTTTTTGAATTCATTTTATATCTTTAAAATTATACGCTCACTTTAAGACTTCCACTTTCTAAAAGCAGTTTTTATGACAGTATTGTTTTTGAGAGCAAAATTACATTATTGAAAATTAAGATACTTTAACATAAGTTTTTTTTAAATTACATATAAACATAAATAATTGACAAAGGCGTGCGCATGACATTCTAATTTCCAATTAAAAAATGAATCTGAAAATTTCGAAATTTATAATTAGAAAGCGATTTAACGGTAGCATCGATGCATTTTATTATGTACCATTGTACACATACAGTACTCGATTACAATCTGCCGGAAAGAATTACTTACAAAAAAATAAATAATATATTTCTATAGTTATATATATATATATAGGTCTCTAATAGTCATCTAATTAATTTATAATTTATAAACAATTGTTCACTGAATGCCATTTGAGTTCAATACTATACACTATATGATCTCCATAAAATAGAATTACGATACGTATATACATACAATTTTAAGAATAATCAGAGAACAGATATTTGTACGTTGCAAATCAGGCCAGGCCGCCTTATCCGATAACCAGGAAATAATTAAAGACAAGACAATCCTATTCTTGGTCCTCAAAAAATTACGAAACGAATTAAACAGAATAGCAAAGTTAATAGGAAACGAAAAATTTGATCTAAAAATAAGCTTGTCAATTCATTTTGAGAATTCCAGGCTGGAGTTCTTTTGACTCTTTGGAATTTTTCAATAACTCGTATACATTTTATAAAAGTCCCAAATGGAATTTCGAGAAAACTTTAACACTAAAACATAAATTTCATTCACAAATAAAAATTTTCAATTAGTTTTGGGTCTCTATAATATCTCTACAACACTCTTTTTGGCGATAGTTTTAGACCTTTAATACTAAATCAATGGCATCCCGAATTAATATCAAAAACTAGAAAAAAACGTTGATATTCGAATCTGCCAAAGCGATTGATCTAACGCTTTGTTAAAGATTCTTCGTAAAGGCCAAAAAGGCAAAACACCTCGGAAAATAAATCTGAAAATAATATTAATAACAAATTCTAATATCCTATATCTTTTTGTAAAAAATCAAGAAACACTAAGAATTGACAATAAAGAAATTCCGAAGTATTTTGCTGTGATGTCAAAAAATGGAATATCTACGAAATAAATTTTAAAAACAGGACAAAACAATACATGGATCACATTGGATTTTCACTATCCCTTTTTTTCTAATATTGACGCCTTCGATCGAATTGCTCGGAATGATATGAGTGGTGCGTACCGTTCATTTATATTCTTGGAAGTATTTTTTTAATCCCGCACGAAATTATGCGAAAGAAATGGAAGAAAGCCAACCGCTTTTAATTAACCATTCGTATCAAGCTGCAAAAGATAGTACAACTCTGAGGTATTTTAATTGTACTCGTCCTAACATTCGACGATCATCCAAAAAAAAAACAAAGCTTTTTTTTGGGAAAATCTTCGGTCACTTTCGATTTTCTTGTACTCAATATATCAATCCTTAATTGAATAGCAATATTTTGATTGTAAGTCGATGATCTTAATGTCTGTTAAACATGTCATTTTACAATATTTGTATCGCGACACTGATTCGATTAAGAGTAAATCTTACAACAAAATCGGAAATCGAAAAGATACAGAGAAGATAAGCTTAAGATATCTGATAAGTTTTTTTCATTTCTCCGCTTCTTCCCGATTTTGCAGTGAGAGTTTCCATATAATATCTTCTCTATACATTTTACATCTAACTAGTCTTTTAACAGTATTTGTGACGTGACAGATTCACGAATAAGTTCAGTTATGTACAAAACTAAGTAAAGCGTAAAACAAAACTATGTACTTCCTCTGATTAGTATTTAAAATAGAGAATTTTAAAGACTAATCCGAAGTTTCAAGAAAATGAAGGAACTTGAAAATTGTGAGGAGAACTTAGTAATACTTTTGGAAGATTCAAAATTGAAGTTCCCTTTATAATTTCAATATTTACAAATTTTCTTTGACGACACAGTTTTCGGCTTAACTAATGAAACTAATGAGAGAATTGGCTAAGATTTATGAAGATTTCCATCGTGAGTTTACAATTAGGGAAGTGGATTCGTTTCTGCGGTCAGTTTTGAAGTTGAAATTCTATTTCTGAAGCATGGATAAAATTGAGCGGTACTCGCTTTTTTCTTTATTTCGGAAGAGATATTGAACTTGTGATTAGATTAATTGATTCCTTAATTACTTAGCCTAGACATATGCGGGTGAAAGGTTGAGGGTTAATCGTGAAATGACATTGTTGCGTATAGTGGCACGAGTATTTCGCGAACTCTTGATTATTTGGATTACCATGATGCGACAGTCGTGGCAAACCACCATTGAAACACCCCTCAAACGTTCAGCCACCAAACGTTGCTCCGGACTTAGACCTCCGAGGCTTCCAAATGTTGCAGTTGTTGATAATTTTGCTGGACTGCCTGTCGGTTTGAAGCGCCTGAATAAAAAAAGGATTCATGATTAGTTAAAAGAACTTTTCTTTCAACTATAAACTATTCCATTCATCACAGTACCAATTTTCATTAAGAGCGTTGGGTCTAAATTCAAACTTTATCCAAATCCTAATTCCATTTTCTCATTTCACTCAACAAATATTATAATTTAATATTTTTTCGCTCTGTAGCACGACTCATTTTTTAAATAAAATTTTGTTTATAAAGTGAAGAAATATTTAATCATAGTACTTTCTGCACAAAACAAAGAATTCGAAATCTAATCTTAAAATTCATTGGTTTCATTTTTAATGAGAAATATTAAAGTTTTAAATTTTTTCGTTCTATATGCATAATTATATAATATTTAAAAAATGAAATGAGTAAGTCTACAGAGCGAAAAAATATTCAATTATAATATTTCTTGAATAAAAGGAAGAAATCAAATTTTGAAAGAAATTCAAAAGATTTCAACTTCAATTCAATTAAAAAATTGCAAGTGTCAAATAAAAATATTTTGACTGATTATCCGGAAGTCTTTTCAAACCGGAAATTACCCCAAAATGATCGTATAATTCCAATGTTCATAATTTTTCACAAAAATTAACTTTATAAATTGAAAAAAAAAATGAAAAAGTGGAAAAATTCCCAAAATATGTGAAAAAAAAGTGATGAACTTGTGATGACTGATATTCTGGCTGAATGATTTTTATAAACTAAGATAGATAACTCACCTTTTTTCAGCACCATGAAGGTTTTCAGGCTTCGCGTGCGAGGTCGGGGTAGAATCAGCAGTTGGAAGTGCACTAGGAGTCACAGATGGGCTCGAGGGTGTAGCACTTCGTAAATTAGAATCTCGTCGACGAGAAGCTGGAGAAGCTGGTGCAGAACCAACTGCTCCTGAAGACCTCAACCACGAATTTTTTCCAGAATCAGGTTCTGACGAGGTTGGAGAAAGTAAAAGTCCCGGGGAAAGTAAAACGACTGGCACGTGGGAGAAATGTTCAGTGGGAATTCTCATCTGAAAAAAGATATTTATCCAATTAAGAAGCTAGATCACCGACGCCCAAAATATGCAAAGTAAATTAAAATTCAAGCAATCTCATTATAATATACCTTGGTGTAGCACTTCACACAAACGGTTCTTTCGCAGAGACGACAACGTTGTCCCCAAGGTCCCAAAATTCCGAATCTGGTTTTCAAGCACAAGAAGCAAACGCGTCTTTTTTCAACGTCTTCTTTTACTCGACCTTCGACAGGCAAAGATTCGAGTTCTGCTTTCGTTAATACACTTCTTATGTGCACTATTTCTTCCAACGTTAAAGAGAGTCGATCATCAAGGAACATGTCATTCAACGATGGCTTCTGAAATGATTAAAGGAGAAAAATTTGTTAAATAAGGAACATTTTTAAGCTCAAAGGATATCTTCTTTTAAAAATTAGATACTTTTGCAATGGGAAGAGCAAAAAGCTGTTGTAGCTTCTATATAAATCAGCTTTACAAATAATCAAAATATGTAATCCAAAAATATCTCAAATTTGGGATTCATTTTAATAAAAAAACAAAATTGATTTTTATTAAATTATTAACCAAAAAAATGAATTTTAAAAGTACTCTATTGACTGAAAATATGGTACTTTAGGGGCCAAATCTTGAAAATAGGAGACACCAGGGTCCTCAGCTTTTGATAGGAAAGAATTTATACCTGGTCTGGGGTCTCATTTTGCCAATCCTTCGTATCGGATTGAATGTCATTGT
This sequence comes from Synergus itoensis, assembly GCA_904066005.1. Lineage (NCBI taxonomy): Eukaryota > Metazoa > Arthropoda > Insecta > Hymenoptera > Cynipidae > Synergus > Synergus itoensis. The sequence continues at coordinate 1,128,851 of CAJFCP010000106.1, read as the reverse complement.
CGAAACTTCCTCTAGGTTTGGGAGTAGGCCTTGTTCTTGGCTGAGGACTTAGACTTGGACTCGGATTTAAACTCAAATTGGGACTAGGCCCTCCTGAACTCGAATTTGCATTTACTGTCCCAGCTTGTTGACGACTGTGAGGTCTTGAATGTGGCAAAGAAGCTGTTCCAGAATACGAAGGGATAACCAAACTGTTTCCTCTTGTTGCGTGTTTCCTCGCTGAAGCTCTTCTTGATGGACATTGTGTTGCCAAATCGTAAGCTACAAGAAAAATTGAGTATATTATTCAAAATAGAATAAGAAAAAGCAAAATGTAACACCAGATTTCTTTTCAGGTTAAAATGATACTTACATTCAAGTTGGGCATCACAGAATCGGTGATACTCATTTTTTGTGAGACGAAGTCCACCAGTTTTTCGCCAAGGATTTGCCGAATCCTGATCGTCGTCGTCTTCGTGACAATCCTCGCAAAGATCTGTCGTGAGTTTCCCTTTTCTAAAAGTATAATGTTCTTTTGAATGCCAATAGGTCGTAGGATCGTCCTCATCATCAAACTTGGTGACCTCGAAATCATCATCGTCATCATCGTCGTCATCCTCTTCCCCGTCGAGCTGAATTAAATCAAAGTTCGTTAAAGTAAATCTAGTCGTCTCGTACTGCGAACTAAATTAAATAATAAATACAAGCAAAGTGGATTAATGTGAAACGTGAGCTACCTTCAAATCGAAGTCGACTGGAATTAATTTTCTTGGCTGCCTCGAGGTTGAATTTATATCTCCTGAACCTCGAACAGAGGCTCTAGGCGATGTTTCGATCACAGATTCATCTTGTGCATGTGCTGAAACATAAATTTTTTTTCTCTATAAGTATAAAAAATTCGTAACAAAAGGTTGAGATATTTCACCAACAGGAAATTTAGCTTTACTTATGTTTCAATATTTTTTAAAATTAAATATGGAGATTTTTTAAATTGTAATAGAGCTTAATCTTGAAGTGAAAATATCATGTGAATCGTTAAGTTATCACGATTTGATGAATGGAAATGCATGATTAATGAACGATAATGCATGATTAACAATTTTAAAACTAATTATACTTAGAGCCAAAACATGGATACAAAAATAGAAGATATTAAACAGAATAAATTTTTTCATGTTCTAACTCTCAAAACTAATTTCTAGTCTAATAGAAGATATAATTTTAAGACGAGATTGGACGGTAGTAAAAATAATTCTGGGAGATTTTCCAGTTCCTAGATTCAATTATTTTTATAGAGTACTTTTATAATAAATAAAAGTCGACAAATTCGCTCTACAGTTTATCTGACTTTCGATAAAAATTTATTCCACTAAAATGTTGGTAAACTATTCTCTTTTTTAGAACCAATAAAGTTCTCAAGTTAGAAAGTGAGCTGTAAATGATTTATTTCCTTATTTAGAATTATTTAATAAAGTTTTTTGGAAAGTTTCAGATCAGAATTTTTAATAGTTTAGGAGTAGTTATGATTTTAGTTCACGTCAGCGCTGAAGTTTTCGAGCGTACTATGTACTTTACGAAACGCTCTCGACTATGTGCTGTAACTCCGTAAATATTTCATATTTAAATTAAAAATTTTTACAATATACTCTCAATATATTATACTTTCGAAATATGTAAGAAAAAAAATTCGATTTTTTGAAACTCAGTTACCAGACTACCTCCTTAAGAAATATTAATAGATAAGATGACTTTAAAGAATTTTAAAAAATTATAAAATACGTACAGAGTCCTATTCAGAAAAAAACATTCAGTTTTATATATTTAGATTAACGTTTAACTAATACAAAACAAGAATAAATAAACTATTTGAGTTTCTACAATTACTCTAAATACATAAATAAAATAACCACTTAAAATATAAATTATAAAAAAATATTGCTTAAACTACATTACTCACAAGAATGACATGAAATGTATGAAGGATGAACGATTACCTGTGCCCTTAATATGTCTTCTACGCGACTTACGATTCCGAATCCCACGAAACTTGGCTTCCTCAGGTTTGCCAATACGAGATCGTGGCTGAGGAATCGGGACTTTCGGCTTTGGCAAATTGCCTGCAGAGCCGGGATCGCGATTTTTATCCTGAAGATCTTCCTGTTGAAGCCACTGGGCAGCAACATCCTGAGCAGGTTCCTGTTCCTGTTCAGCACGAGCTGGTGGAACTTCTCCAAGAACAATCCTCCTCGATTCTCCTCCAACTGCCAACAGCATCCTTTATCTTCTTACCAATTTTCTTTTATATTTGATAAATCTATACTCAGATCACTTAGAGTAAATTTATTGTTCTCCACACAATGGTCACAGGGTTGACCAGAATTGAAAACAGACGATCGATTCACTTGTTCATAACGATCCGTATTCGCAGATTCCTCTTTTACCACTGACTCTCAAATCTCTGGATCATTGCACTTCGTCAAGCTTCATCGAATATCCTTCCAATATTTCTAAAGATTCCTTTTTTCATCTCAAGAAACAAATTATCTCTTCCTTTATTTATTACTTAATATGCTGAAATTGAGATGCTTAGAAAAAAATTGGTTCAGTGACCTTTTAGATTTTTAATTAATGGTTTACAAATTTCTCTTCATTTAAGAATCTATATATATATATATATTTTTTTTTTTTTTCGTAATATCTTTCTAAATATCTTTACCAATATCCTTTGGTGATTTAACTCATAGAAGCACAAAATCTTCAATCATGTCAGTGGATAAAAATTCAAAAGTCATCTCTCTACAGCATCCTTCACTTTGATCGATTCACTTTTATATAACAATAAATTCCTCCAAATATAAAGATAAATTCCTGCTATTTAAAAATCTCTGTAAACAACTTCGAGTCCAAGAAAGGATCGAAACAGGAAGATACCTGGTGCTTTTCTCGGTGTATTTTCAATGAGAGAAGTCACTGGCTCGAAATTTGAACACTGGAGACAAAAATCTTGATAATCACTCACGAAGGGATGAAATTTTCGTGAGAGGATTGTCGAAGTAAGAGAAGTCGCCAGAATAGAGTTCTTGACATTATAGTTTTTGCCTAATGTATATGAAACGGTCCTTTGGCCCACATTTCCACTTAAGTCTAAGACTATTGATCGTCGACAGCTGCGCTTCCCTTCCCACGTCCTGAAACGCACCCCAGTGCGGCGAATCGTCATCCGACCACATGAGTCATGTCCACGAATACACCTTCAAACTTTGCCATTGTCTTTTTTATTTAATAATTTATTTATTTATAGCGGCCCAATGAATCTGATAAGTGGAGAAAGTTCAGCCGGGAAATGAAGGAAAGGGTTTTACTGGTATCGAAGGTGCAGATGAATAGGGGTGCATTCGTGATTTTGAAATATATTCTAGAAATGAAAACAATGATGAAAATGATGGTGATTGTGATAAATTTCGGGTTAAAAACATAACTTCTTTGATTTTACTTAACTTCAGTACACTTTTTCCTATTTGATTTTCAATTAAGAATAAGGAATCTCCTCTCTTATTTTGTTTTACAGTAAAAAATAAAATATCTGTAACTCTTTAAACATAAAAAATGATGTAATATTTTCTCGCAACTTCCAAGTGAAAAAATAAACAAGTTAAATTCTTTAAGTGATTTCATTTGATTTTATGAAATTTTAAAGGATTTTAAAAGTGTTCAAGAAATTTAAATATATTTTTAGTGATTTTAAGAAATTTCGGATGATTATAAAAGATTTCAATTGATTTTATGGAATTGAAAGGAATTCCAGAGAAATTCAAGAGATTTAAATACGGAGGTAAATGGCCTAGTTTTAGGAAAAAATATTTATTATTGTGAGTATGATTTTTAAAAATACCTAAGGATTCTAAGGGATTTCAATTTTTTTTACTGTTGAACTATTTGATAAATCTTAAACTCTTTAAAATTTAGTTAAATAATTTTATGTTACTAGCAAGAGTTCTAAAACTGTTATGCTTCGATTATTCCAGTTATTTCAACTTAGGAAAAGATACTTTCAAACTGAGGTGACCGAGAGGAAATGATACATTTTAAATTCACGGTTGGGAGCCCTCCATAATTGTTCGAGTCATAAAAAGACAATATTTCAAAGCCATTCGACCAAATCGATACTCAGGAATAAATTTACTATAAATTTAAAGAATATTGAAATAAAACTATCAAATAATACAATGTTAGAAGCATTTTTTATATAAGTTTGGTAATTTTCCAACTCACTTTTCTCGAACTCCATCTGAAGAATAGAAGAATTGCCAAGTTTAGTAGACCTCAGAGGTTTCGGTGGTTTCTTTATGCTTTCCATAAGCAATTCTCGTAAAGTAGATTCCTTCTTAAGTGGAGCCAATTTTCGCTCTGAGGCCTGAAATAAAAAAGGCGTAGTTTATTTAAAAAAATATCTAGTTGCATAAATAAATAAAATCAACCCTTAATCAAAAAATAATGAAAATATATATTAAAAATAAAATACATACTTTTTTCAAAGGCGGTCTACTTCGAATGAAGTCGAGAATAACTGTGCGAGCGTCTTTTCTAATGTGAGTTGAAGGTTCAGGTGTTTTTCGAAGATGATAGCGCCGCGCTCGAATGTCATCCATTAGAATCTCATAGGGCGTAAGTTCAAATTCTGCTCCTCTTCCCATTCCACGAATTGAATTTCGACGTCCCAAATCATCTTCTACCTTTTTTAACTTCACACCTCGCCTGAGCTCGCCAATTACTTGAACCCAAAATCTTGCCTGCAAAAAATATTTAGATTTCAAAATCATTTTTCACCACTTCCGATATTAAATTCTACAAATTCCATTAATTGAAAGCGAATAAGATTACGTCTTACACTTTTTCTAACAGAGCAAAGTTTGATTAAAACTTTGATTATTATAGAAATAATAAGTCCAATTCGCTAAAATCTAAAAATAACTCATAAAAATTTAAACGATTTCCAAACTGCAACACTTATTTACTCCTAAATTATTCTATTTATTCTTCTACAACAAATGTATCATTCAAAAAACAAGATTAAATAATCTAAACTAAAAATAACCAAGAAAGTTGCACAACCTATTTTGTCGTACGATCAAAACCATAAAAAATCGTACATGCAAAATAAGGAGTAAAAATTCATCATGCAAAACTCAGATATGCATGTGTGAAACACAATTCACGTACTTGTATCGCTCGCCAAATCCTAATGTCAGTCTATACATAAAAAACAAGGATGTGAATATAAGATTGTCTCTCGTATCACAAAAAAATTCGACTTATCACCTCGCTGATGTCACCCGCTTTATATGGAAACCGGGAATGAATTCATTTCGAAATGCAAATTTTTGCTCCGAATCAGGCTGTCGAAAAATTCAGGAAGATATTTTACCAATTAAAAAAAAAAAATATTATTTTCAAAATGTAAACTTTCCAAATAACAATATTATTTTATTTAATATGAATATAAATTAATAAGATTCTAATCGATTTCATGAGCATTTGTAAATATTTTTTATTCAAATATTATAAAAAAAAAAGTAAAATAATTTAAATGAATACCTTACCCAATCAGTAAAATCGAGAGCATCCAATTCGCAAACAGTGTCGCAATATTTGCTTGCATTTGAATCCCGAAAATTCTTCCTCTGTTTGTCGTAGGCTACTTTTTCTAGAAACTCCGTAAGTTCCAGAGCCTCTGCTACAAAAGCTCGAATTACAGCCTGATAATGTGCGTCTGTTTGTTCGTTGTTGCCCACATGCCTCGCACACATCTATTCATTAAAAATAAATTATAAAATAATAAATAATAAATTATAATTTTGTTACAGTATATTCTTTTATATTATTATTTTAATATTATCAAACAATACTTACATGAAGCACATTTTGTAAAGAACACAACTTGATATCTTCTGGATAAGAACCACTTGAATTTTGAACTAGTATGTCGTCGAGTTCACTTTCACCCGAGTCTCTCTCTATTCCTTCGTCATCCGTTTCCTGTAGCCGCTCCTCCACGTCAGGTCGACATTCTGCTGTAAAAAATAAATAACAAAGATAAAATTGAGTATTCAAATTTTTTTGTAATAAATTTGAATTAAATCAAAATTCATATTATTAGAATTAGAAAGTATTTACCATAACTGGGGCTTGTCATTAGTGTTATAACCGATTCTAAATCAGGAGAAAGATGTCTTTCTTCCTCCTCTTCTACTCCAAAATCCAACGCTTGGAAAATTAACATGCCCAAGGAAAAGACAAGCTGGAAAAGAAAAAATTAATTTATAAATTGTGAAATGTACACATACAAAGCTTTATAAAAGCTTTTCAAACTTGGTTAATTAAATTTATATCACTTACTTCTTTTTCTGAAACGGAAGAACTGTGCGAGTCTAAAAGAGGAAAGAGCAAGAGTTTAAAAAAAGTCGTTTCAAAATACAATAATCTATTTCCTAAAATCTGATAATTTTTCACTCCATAAGTATCTATTAAATATCTTTAGATATTTATTCCTATAAATCGGAAATAAACTCCAGAGATTATTTCTAAATATATTGAAAGCATATATGTCCAGTTTAAACTCGGCGATTATATCAGAAATATCGTGGCTCAATCTCTCATTTAACCGACTGATAAGAAGAAAATGTATTTAACGTTATTGACATTCTATTTATAAAAATTTAAGTCGCGATTTCGAAATTAAGAAGTGGCAATCAATAAATACGAGATATTTACAGCAATGCATCATAATTTTAAATAGTTTCCTTTGAGTTCGACTACATTCAATAGTTGAATTACTAAGGATTCAAATTTTAAGTTAAATTTTCTTTTCTGTGTCAAAGTGTGATTAGAATTAGTTTTTCTTACTGCTTACCTTTTTCAATGTCTATTCGAATATCTCCATCCTTATGCAACAAAATATGGGATAAATCGGAGAGTTCGCAGAATTCATTCTGAGAAAGACTTAGGAGAAATTTAGTAGTTTGGTAGCATAAAGCCCAAGCTTGTTCCTGACTGATTGGTCCATTAAATGAAAGTAAAATCTGCTTAAGATTAAGGCAGTTATTTGAATCGAGTGTGCATTTAGGTTTCCTCGTTCTCTTCATTTTTGTATTTATTTTTGTAGAGCTTCCTTCTTTTATATTTTTTCCACTTAAGCTAGATGATGTTCCATTGCTTGTCATATCGTTTTAATTACAATATAGAAATTCCGAAGTTCGCAAGTTCTGTAAATTAAAAAGTACTTGTCATTATTAATCTTCGTAGTTATAATTTAAATTTTATTTTTACAGTAGAGTACTGAAAAGATATATATATATTTTTTAATCTAATAGACTTAGAAAAGTTGCACCTACTTGCACTCACGCAGTTGCAAATATCTATGACATTTACTTACAATGATAAGAAGAGAAGTGAGTGCTTATCAAAAGTGGTTGTTATAATAAAAATGTGATAGTAAAGGTGGACAATACTGCACCTCAGAGATCAATATTCACTGCAGCGAGTGGCATAAAGTATTTGATATTAAAACTGTACTACGTACATTCGGTTTGTTTGAAAACAGAAATATTTATAATCTTATGAGGTTGATGCTAAAGAAATCCAGCCTTTTAAATTTCAAATACTTCTCACAGAGAAAATTATTTCCCCTATCAATAATGAACTCGTGAACACTGCTAATAAATACTTTTTTTGGTAATTGTTTTAAAGATTCTAATCAAAGTTATTTTTGAAAATGGTCTAGAATAAATAAATTAATTCAATGGAACTTTTTTGTATAGAAAACTAGCTATCAATAATAAAAATTACTGAAACTCTTTAATTAACGGTGTTGGAGCATTTTCAAACCACTAAAAATTAATATAGACTTCCTCAAATCCGCCATTGTGCCCACATCTTACCAATACGCGGTGTTTGAGGC
>CAJFCP010000106.1:1094296-1120515 GCA_904066005.1 Synergus itoensis | reverse complement strand
TCCACAGATTTTGCTATTTTTCTGTGTTTGTTTACATGTTTTCGTGAAATGCTGCAACAGGCTTAATATTTAATAGTCATCATACTATACAACAAACAAGCCTAAATTGTATTACCAAAATTAAATTCAAGGACAACTCTTAAAAAAAGCGAAATGTTCACAAACACTGAAACACTTTTTTCTACAATCAGTTTACAATTTTAACAAAAGTTAAAAAGTAACAAAATTACAGTACATTTTCTAAAAAAATGTGAAGACGTGGATAACAAAAATGTAGAAAAATGATGAACAAACCTTTGAATGCTGAACTTGAATCTTATTTGAGACTTAATCTCTTTTGATAATTCGAACCATGACTAACAGACAAATAACCGCAGAAAGAAGTTGACAGATTGCAGAAAAAAATTCTGGACTTGTTGACCGATGAACTGGTTTGACAAAACTTTGCACTAATATATATATATATACTTTAAACTTCAAAGCACTCTTCGCACTCGTCTGCAGTTTTTAGCATGGAGGATTTTAGTCACAAGTTAGGTTAGGCCACTGCACGACTGACGTTTAATTATTTAAAATATAAACTACCAACGAATCCTTTTAGTTTCACACGTTTGTCATACTTGAATAGTGACATTAATCATATTATTTTTACCTCACCATCGCGATCCGATAACGACATTTAATCATATAAAGAATTGCTTACAATTTAATATGTATTTTAATTTTATAATCAGCGTTCGACCCACTTAACCACATCGACAATATGGATATGGATTGATATGGATATGGATTATAGAGCAGGAGTATGGACTATGTATGTTGGTGACTGGAGTATGTATGTGTGTAATGCCTTCCTTTGTAAACATGTCAATCCAACCCTGGTTTCCATAGGTCTCAATGGAAACCAGAGTTGGGATGTCATGTTTACAAGGGAAGGCATTAATGTAGGGCACTCAGGGCAAAGATATTATTATTAGTAGATGCGGTGCTCGCCTAGTTACCCGTGAAGATTATAGAAGGCGCGTCAGTCGAAAGTATCCAGGCTACTCCGCAGTGCGGGCTTGCCCGTCACTTTTAGACTGTCGCGCCAACTACAATTATCACGGGTAACTAAACCATCACCACATTTGTCACGGGTTTTTAGCCGTTACTAAACCAGCACCGCATCTACTAATAATAATATCTTTGCTCAGGGCCAGTGTTGGTCAGTTACGCGTAACTTGAGGTTTTTGACGTATTATACGTAAAAAATGTAATATACGTAAAAAACGTAATAAATGTAAAAAAAGATGGCGGACATAAGAAAAAACGGAAAGAACATACGTAACTTCACTTTTTGAAAATTGCGCGCTAATAGCAACCAATCAGATGCTATCGCGCCATTTTGAAAACGTATATTACGTTTTGTAAAAACTCAGGGTGCCGTCCCATGATTGCGGGAATGCGTTGCGTTTTTGCGGAAAACCATGAGAGTGAGAGAGACGCACTAATACTACCATCTCTCTCACTCTCATTGTTTTCCGCAAAAACGCAACGCAAAACGCAATCATGGGATGCCAGCCTCAGGATGTAATATACGTACGTAAATTACGTAAAAAAACCTCATGTAATTTACCTAAGGTATATTACGTGCACAACCCTGCCCAGGACACTCTACAGTTAAGCTGCATTTACACCTTTTAGGAAAATGTTCTTCTCACTCTACCATGTGACTATCCTATAAGTTTGTCTCATTCGCACATTTTCCGGGGAAAATGTGTGGAAAATGTGCGAATGAGACAAACTTATGGGACAGTCACATGGTAGAGTGAGAAGACGAACATTTTCCTAAAAGGTGTAAATGCAGCTTAACTGACCAACACTGGTGGTAACCAAGATTGTTAAGTTACGCGTAACTCGAAATTTTATACGTATAATACGTAATTTACGTATTATACGTAAAAAATGTAATAATTGTAAAAAATGGCGGACTTAAAAGGAGGGTGGGGGAAAAGAGCATAACACAAACTCTCTTATTCAAGGATTAGGTTATGTTTATTTTCTAAATATGTAAGTGCAGTCGCCATCTTGAAAACGTAAGTTACATGTAAAAAAACTAGAGACGTAAATAACGTACGTAATTTACATGTAAAAAACTACGTAAATTACCTAAGGTATATTAGGTTCGCAACCCTGGTGGTAACTACATATTGCGGAAGTCGAGTGTAATTTGTCGTGTGAATCCACCTTTAAAAACAGCTGTTTTGATCACGTGAACTCTGTTTTTATTTAATATGGCGCTTGCTTGACAATGGAAGTGACAGAAAGTTTTTTATGAGAGCCATAAATTGTTGTTTTAGCTCTTTTTGTGAATCAATGAGATTATTAATGAACAATTATGCCTGTTGACATAAATCGATTGACAGAAGGGTGGCTGGAACTCGAAAGTGATCCAGGTAAATCTTATGTTTCTCATTTGACAGTTTAGCCACTTTTTATTTTGTCCACGTATTGATTTATGGTCATCATCAGAATTTTATACAATTATCCCTTTTTATTAATATTTTTTTCTGGTGCTCTTGCACTTCATTTCTATTTTTTAATTTTTCTGTTAACTTGCTTTCATTTATGTTAATCTGGAAACATTACGAATTAATATTAATAACCAAAGTACGATTTAGATTCATTCGCGTTCTGTTAACAGAGATTTCTAACGATTTCGAGGTATTTCGAAAAATTTTCAGGGAATTTTTGTAATTTAAAAAAAAGTTTGATTAGAATTGATAGGTTTATAAAAATTTTCGCTGAATTGTAAAGAATTTTCAGGTAATTGAAGATATTTTAAGGGATTTGTGAATATTTCAAGAGATATCTCAAAATATCTTAAAATATTTTGTAATCCTTTTGAAACCTGGAAAATCCTTTGATATTTTCTCTACTCCTCGAAATCCATTCAAATCTTTAAAAATCGTGTTTGATTTTGTGTAAAAAAAATTATAACATAAAAAAAAAGAAATTAATTACGCGCAATAAAGACTTAATTACTTATATTTGAAATTTGTTTTTAAAATGTTTAATGTATTTCAGGTCTCTTCACTCTCCTCCTGGAAGATTTTGGTGTTAAAGGAGTTCAAGTCGAAGAGATATACGATCTTCAAAAATCGTTGGAAGGACCTGTATATGGATTTATTTTCTTATTTCGATGGATCGAAGAGCGTCGATCTCGTCGAAAGGTTGTCGAACAGGATGAAAGTTTTGTCAAGGATGAGGACATTGTTAATAACATATTTTTCGCACAACAAGTAATATTCATATATGTTAGACCTTTTATTTCACACAAAAAATAAATAAATTATGTATAAAAACAATATACAAAACTAATATTCACTTAGCGATAATACTCTCGTATTCAAATTCTTTCAGGTCGTTCCAAACAGTTGTGCAACTCACGCTCTACTTTCCGTACTATTAAATTGTCCAAGTATCCATTTGGGAACGACACTATCTCGACTAAAAGTGCACACATCTGGAATGTGTCCCGAAAACAAGGGCTGGGCAATCGGCAACACTCCAGAATTGGCTTGTGCTCACAATTCTCACGCAATGCCTCAAGCCAAAAGACGCCAAGATAAAAACACGGGTGTATCGACTGGTCGATTTACGGGTGAAGCTTTTCATTTTGTCAGTTATGTCCCCATTAACGGAAGATTGTTTGAATTGGATGGGTTGAAACCGTATCCACAGGACCATGGTCCATGGAAAGAAAATGAAGAGTGGACTGAACAATTTAGGCGAGTGATAACCGACAGATTGGGAATGGCAACTGGAGAACAACTTCAGGACATACGATTTAATCTAATGGCAGTCGTTCCCGATCGCAGGCTTGCGATTTCTCACAAGCTAACGATGCTTAAAACTAATAGGCAAATAGTACTTGAAGCTTTACAACAACTTGTCAAATTGAGCCATCAAGATGGCGATAAAAATTCTATTGTCTCGGAGAAGATGGACAAAGTTAATGAGAAAAAAGTCAAAATGGAGGAGGATATCGCTAGTAGTAAAAGTGAAATTGAAGCAACTTCTATTCCTACCATTAGTGTTGAACAATGTAATAACTCTGGAACAGATAACGAAGAAATGTCTGTCGCGAGTACAAAAACAGAATCCAGGTAGAGATTTTCTACTCTACATTTTGTTTAAAAGAATTGAAATTACTTTAGTTTATATCGTTTTATTTTCCACAGTAGGATGGAGAAAGTTGTTATGTGTGCTTTGGATTATGCGACTCCTCTTCAAATTCAAACTTCCCCAGCTCACAGTTCCTCAAGTACTGACACTTCTTCCGAAATTGGATCGGCTTTTAATTCTCCTACTCAAGGTAGCAAATTTCCATTTCAAACAATCTTATATGTATTCGAAGTCATTGGAAAGCAATTAATTAATTAAATCGGAATTTCAAATCATTTGTCACATTACTTGGAATTATATTTTGCACAAAACTGTTTTGTGGCACAGAATTTTTTTTCAGCACAGAATATTAAATTATTCGGACACATCATTCTCACAGATTCGACATTCGTGGTCTTACTGCCATTCAAATAACACAAATAATAATGAGAAAGTGAACTTGGGTCAGCAAATTTGCCTATCGATGCACAAATTGTTTTTTTCAACAGTTTCACATTTTCAATTTTCTCTTCCTCGAAATCAGAATTTGACACCGAGTTCTCATTTTTAATTTTCCTGCAAACGGAATACGTTTGTGTATCACATATTTTCGTTCCAGGATTAAATCCAGTGAATGACGGGCAATAAAATTCCCTTACGGTTGCAGTTTTTACTTCACAGATGTAATATTTTGTGCAGTCGGTATTGCTTGGAAAACGAATTCCTGAAGAACAAGGAATGATGTCAAGATTGTCTGGATTTAATTGATCTTTTAGAAATTCGTATTTCTGACGTGTGATATATTGTTTATCACTGAGATTATTTCTTATGAAAATTATACTCTCATTCGTTTTTGATTCATTGACCGATTGATTTAAAAGACTTGTATCAGTCAATTGAATTTTCGAAATTGTAGTTTCTTCATTGGTTAAACTTGCATCTTCATTCTTTATTTTATGTGTTGTTGAATATCCAGTTTTAAGTTCAGATTTTAGTCCAGAATTTGTTACCAGGAACGTTTCATCAGAGAGGATTTTCAAACTTTGGTGTATCAATAAATTATCTATCATCCGATCCAGCCAAGTCACACTTCTAATAAGAAAAGTCTTGTTTTCCAATCTAGGGAAATTATCCTGTTCCCTGGATTTATCATCTATACCACTTTTCTTTTTGACAAAGTTTGCACTTTCATTTTCGGTAGCAAACTTCGAGAAATGCTCTCCATTCAATAAATGGTGTCGTTTCTTCATTAATTTCTTCCTCGGTTGGTGAATCAATGGAGTAAGAGGAATCTACAATTTTGCTGAGATTTAAAGGGTCTGAATTTAAGTTGAGATAGGGTTTTATTACTTCTGCTTCATCTTTTTCTCTAGCTATGGTGGATTCAGTGGAAATTGAGTCACAGGACCAAGTCTCACTCGGAAGAACACACATTCGTAAATAAGATTCGAATACCTGAACAAGGAAATAATTATGTAGAAGCTTCTTATATCAAAACTTGAAATTCGAATACTTTTTTAGATTATAAATTCTTAGCATTATTCTTACCAAACCTTCAGTGCATTTTGATGGTACCCAAACGTATCCACCTCCTGGTAAATTAACACAATTATAAAACAGAGAACAGTTTGTTGGGTGAGGTTTTCTCGACTCTGGACATTTCGAAGCTGTTGCATTTACAAGAACTAAAATCAAAAAAGAAAAACAAACTTCTGGTCGAAACATTGTATGTCGTGGACGATAGCTGCTATCGAACTGAAGCCACTAGTTCTGCTAATTTTCTTTATGTACTTTTCTCAAGTCCTGTAGACAGCATTTCTATTTACACTAGTTCAGTACTTCATTATTGACACCCACTTACAGTTATCTTAGCCTCTTTTTAAACGAGAGCTCTTTGGTAGCAAAGCTTTCACTCTTTAGGTGTTAGGAAAAGATGAGAGGGATGGGATTTAGTTGTTACATTGATTGCAATAAGAATGAAATTAACTTCTTTTCTTTTTTTTTTAGCTTGGGGCTGGAATTCAGGGCAGAGCAGTCCAACTTCTACAAAGGATTTTAAAAAATTTGTTGTCATTCGAGTTGCTGGCGATGAAAAAAATGAAGCAGGCTTGAGTAAGTTCATTTTGTCCTTTACATTTACTAACATCATTTGTCCTAACATTTACAACAACATCAAATTTCGTAGAGTTTTATATAATCTTTTAAAATCCTTGTGTTGATGTTAATTTTGAATTCCTCGTTTTGCGCAAAACATTTTAAAAGTAAATATTTTTTTTTTGCTCTATAGGCACACTTCTATTTTAAACCAGAGTATGTTTACAGACTGAAAGTAGATCTAATTATAATATTTGTTGAGTAAAATGAAGAGGTAGAATTTTTAGAATGGTCTTGAGAGTAAAAAACTGACACTTTTGGAGGTATGGCCATAACGGGTTGAAATCACTTGAAACCTGTGGAACTTTATTTCAAATCCTCTTGGCAACTTTTGAAAGCTCTTTAAATCCCTAGAAATCATTAGACATTTTTTGAAATGTCTAAAAATCTCTTAAATGCTTTTGAAATCTATTGAAACTTCTTGCGATTTTTTTTGGATTTATTAACTTTATTTTATTAATATTTTTACTTGTAATTTACAGGTCGGTCCTTGGGCAACATAAACATTAATGGAAAACGACTAGTTTCCGACAGTGGACATTTGCACAAAAAAGTATGCTTATCAGGAGAAGTTAGGATACCACATGCAAGAGTTAAAACTAGTAATGGAGACACAGTAACAGAAGAAAAGAAAGTGGAAAAAATTGACCCGAAATTGTGCTCCAAATATCCAGAACTTTTTGAACCACACACTTTTGCTCCTAAAGATCTTCTGGCCTTGCTTAAAAACCTTGAGCATGAAATTTCCATTTGCGAAACTAGTTTAAAGGATGAAAATGATAAAAGAAATAAATACAAGGTACATTCTTTTAATTTATCTGTCTTTTAAGCATTAATACATATTTAATATAATTTTAAAATCCAGTTTAATTTATTCAATTATATTTCGAGTACTTCATCTTTTTTTATTTCGAATTCATTTATCTTTTCAGATTGATGATTGCAGAAGGACACATAACTATGATGAATTTATTTGTACCTTCCTTTCCATGTTGGCCCAACAGGGAAAACTTGCTGAACTCGTTCAGCAACATTTAACTTTAAAGAAACACACATCAGTATCAGTAAATAGAGTGCACAGGTAATATATTAACTAATTAAATTTTTTTTTAGTAAATAAAGTTTGCAGAAAATAATGAATGAATTAATAATTAAAGATCATCAAAGAAAGCAGAAACTCGACCAAACTCCTCTAGAAGACGCCGTGGCAGGACCAAATGCAAGAAACGGAAGTAAACATCTGGATCTGTACCATTTTTATCTAAAATTTGTGAGAAATGACTTTTACTTCATTTTGATTAAACAAATAATTATTTTTACCTGGACCGTATTTGCCGCCCAGTGAAGATTTTATACAAATATCAATCGTAGATGTAATTGAGTCTATATTTTTTATTCTACTTTTCATTTCAACTTTAATAAATTAATAATTGAGTTTAATAATTAGAAATTATATTAAGCTATAGACAAATCAAATTTTGTTTATACTTTCTTTTAATCTATAAATTTACCAATAACAAAGTTTTAATTAGATATTAAATTATATTTACAGTTATGATCTATGAGAATATGGAGAAAATAATAAATAATAATAAATTACGATACATATTATCTTTAGTCTAAAGTAAATTAACTGAATTTCTTTTTGAACCTAACTTATCAGAATTGATGACAGGAAGTGAAGAATAAGGAAAGGTTTTAAAAGAAACAGAGAAAGCAACATTTACTGTGAAAAACATTGAAAATATTTATTTTGTTATAAAATGAAATGTTTAAAAAGAGAGACACACGCATGTGCAAGAAAGCGGAAGAGAATGGCAGAAGTACGATAGCGGTGTGAGTAGAGAGAAAGGGTGGTGAGAATGGAAAAAGCGTGTAGTGTGGATCTACGTTGAAATAAAGAAATTGACATTCATAAAAAGTGTTTCCCTGTGTTAATCAATTGATTCCGGACAAATACCGACTACCTAGAGCTCCGAGGTGAGAAAACCGGCGGTGTTTCGAGTTCGCTAGGTTGGTCCGAGCGTGAGAGTGCGCTTGCAGAAAAGTGTAGAAGATATACAAAATATATAATATAACAATTTCAATATCCATATCGTACATGAACTGCGAATATATCCCTTAAAACTAACAATAAGCCCCTGAGGGCATGAAATCGAATGTTCATTTGGAATCGAGAAAATTCAGACACGGCAAACATCTTGAATATGAATAGGAACTATCTTGAAAACACTCTCTTTCTGAATTTTACGACCAATTAAGACGGATATGAATTTATTTTCGATTTGATAGCCAACAGCATTTTTCGGTTCACGAAAATTTTATTATAAGACACAAATGCAAGTTTTATCACGGTCCAAGAAGAAAGCATCATTTGTTAAAGGACATTCTGAGGCACTTAATATTTTTTTTCTCGCGATTTTCTTATACATTCAGCGAAATTGGAACTTCTTGGGTATTAAAATATTAAATTTAACATTGAATTTTCTTAGACTAATTTCTTAGTCTACGCGAGAGCAGAGAGTACAGCGGAAGCAAAGAGTAAGAACAGAAATTAATTTAAAAAAATGTTCAATCCGAAGATTCAGTCATTTCCTTTTCTTTCTCTTTTCTTCTCTTGTTGATAGTTTTACATAAAACATGAAATAAACGCAATCAAAGTTTTATTGCCGGGCACATTTATTCATCAACTGATACTTGTAAATATGTATAGTCGAAACACAATTTAACTCTCGCTGGTCTTTAATCTTTATATACTGACATTTTCTTTTATTCCATCAGGAGTGGATTTTTGATGACTTAAAATTCAGCGAGACGATTTTTTCAACTCGCAGATAATACACTTAGTGTGACTATATATATGTACATGTCGAGCGGACTATATATATTTTATTTATTTATTTATTTATTTATATAAAAACAAACGAGGAAGGATAAAATGCGAGATCCTTCCACATGTAACACCGATAATAGTAAACAGTCTTGTGTTGGGCTTGATAGGGCTGATCTTGACTTATGAAAAGAATATCTTAACTCTTAATTATCTTCGTATCAACAAATCGAATCCAGTCTGATTGACTCGACTCGATTGGCTGGCTAACTAGAATAAAAATTCCTGACAAAAATCACCCTTTGCGTTCTCTCTGAGCTTGAATTTATATCGCAACTCCTATAGTACTTTAAGCATCAATGATGTTTATATGTCGGTCATCATGATCATCCCTAATCATCGACACAGACGCTCCTTTCCTATACATACACAATTAATTAATAAATAATTCGAGTTATGCGCTATGATTAATTCCACGATTAGTATTACATCGTACAATTTTATCGAAACAATTTTTCGTATCACATATAATAACCAAATTCATCAGGTCGCTATTCAGATATAAAAGCCTCGAAACTACATCTTTCCTTTCGATATAAAGAAACAAAGTTTAGACAATTAACGCACATTCGGAATACGATTCGTTTAAAAAAACCTCTTTTAAAATTCTCAGGAAGCAATCGTTAGTTATTGAAAATACAATATCTTTTAAGTGTCTAATGTATAATTCCTGATTGATCCCTACATCGTATTCCATACTCTATTTAAAAATACATTAATTTGAAAAAAAATATATTTATATATAGTTGGTATGTGCACTACGTATAATACATTCATATAGACTTGTTTAATACTTCAGACACTAACTTGAATTCGATACTTGAATATCATTGAATATCTTGACGATCTTTAATCCTAAATTGACAAAATTATCGTTGCGCTAATTAATGTTTTATAATTCTGGAGAACAAAAAGTATTCCCGGGAACGTTCTAGAGAATATTCGATTTTTCGTCGTAGTTTACATTGAAATACTACGAGGGATTGGACTCGTGAATTTTTAGAGTGATGCAGTAGGTTCAAGACTTCAAAGATTTGAGAACTTTCGAGAAGTTTCTCCATTAAAATCTCTTGTCGAAGTACAGGTTTTAATAAGATATTCTAGGTTTTTTTTAAGGAGCTAAAGACCAAGTTTCGATCGATAATTGCAGAGCGACAACTGTGTTGGTGTTAATGTCTGATTAAACGAGAAAACGAGGAACAGACAAGACACGACAGAAAGGACAGATAGCATTATCACATTAAAATTAAATATGATACTCAAATGAAGACTCACTCTGTAATGGTAATTGCAGAGTTGAATCAAATGTTTGGGATACCTGGCGGTGATGGTAAGCCGGTTGCGCGACGTAGTCTTAACAATTAGTCGGGAATAACTTATTAGACCGGCTTGCGCCCTCTAAACTACTATCAGCTCGTAGTCACAGTCGTAGATTCTTCAAACTTCCAACCAATGTACATCAACTACGGCTGTGAATGCATTTCTGAGCATACCTTCATATTCGATGGTGATAGCGACACTAATATTAAGATGACGATAACTTAAAACTACAGTACATAATTTACTTAGACGTTAAAAGTCACATTGTCTTAAAAGCTAGTTACGAAATCTGTCGCGGTCATTCACCTTGGACCACAAAATCTACAACTGAAATCGCAAGTCAGTTGCGTAGAACGAAGTCATCAAGACAGTCATTCGTGCCGATAGTCTCTGTATCCCTCAAAGGCGGGCTCAGTGAGTTTTCGTCAAATGTCCAGCGTATAATACTCCATTTTTATTATGCGTTTATCAACCTCGATTCTTGTTTCCAGATGGAAAGAACCGGGAAGCATCGGAATTCATCACAGTTGTTTAGACTCGATCGGGAATTTCAGTCTACCCTGCCCGAAGGAAATCGAGATCCTGAGCATCACGTTCAAGGAGGTAATGCCTCGTCAGAGGTGCATCTTTGGATAAGCTCTTGCGAAGAAGTGACGCACACAATCGTATCCAGTTCAAGGGCCCGCGACCTGGCCGGTGCTGATGCCGTTGTTTGCCTGAGCACCGATCTGGGATGCGACAAGTGTTTCGCCAGGTTTCGTCATACGAAGAATAGACTGAAGAGATGCCACTTCGGAAGCTAAACGGTCCAGCCTGTTCTTGACTTCCGCCTCGCTCTCCTGCACTGCTGGTCCGTTCGGCGTCCATTCAGCGCCAAGCGAAATCCCAGAATCTCTCTCATCACTCGATCCCTCATTATCCCAAGGTGGAGATGCCCTAGGTCCAGGTTCCTGCTTGATACCTTGCAAGGCTAGAAGGGCGCTCGCCGCATCTTTATCACCGATGCGAGACTTGTGCCTCAGTTTGTGAGGTAGACAATTGTTGGCGCCGACCACGTTCTGTGAAACTATCATTTGGGAGCTCTCGTCACCGCTTCCGGAGGAGAGTTCAAAGGGCGACTGGGCTCTGCGTCCACGCGAGAGATTCAACGCACTCGAGGTGTCGAAGTGCATCGCCGGATGTGTGCTGTAGGGATATTGGAAGCTCTCGGTCTCGGGATAGGCCGTCGTCTCCGGAACGTAGAGCTGAGCTGGTGACCTCGGTGACCTTGAGCCACTAACTGGTTGGTGGATGACGGAGGTGTGAACTGGACTGGGTGTCCTCGTGTAGAGGAGCGACGTCGAGGTGGACAACTTCCGCTTGAGCATGGGAGGTTCTGAGGGTAGGGCCGCCAAGACGTGCTCAGTGCTGATCACAGATTCGCCGCAGATCCCGAATTTTTCACGAATCGCGTCCAACTGGGCTTTCAGGATGTGATTCTCCTTGCTCAACTCCATGACCCTTTGTTCCAGAACCATATCGTTAAAGCGCCTCTTCTCCCGGGACCTCTTTGCAGCCTCATTGTTGCGTCTACGTCGGTCCCAGTAGCTGTCGTCCTTCTTATTGTCAGGGATGAACTCGCGTTGTTTGCGTTGCGAGAAGAGTTCCTTTCGGATGTCAAAATTTGGAGAATAGCTGTCGGAATGCGTGCCTTGTTGATCGTGATGCTGCTGCTGCTGCTGCTGTTGCTGTTGCTGTTGATGTTGAGGGAGGTGATGGATCTGTTGTTGAGGATGGTGGGACTGTTGCTGCTGCTGCTGTTGGAGGGTTGGTGAGCCTCCATGGTGGGGGTGCGTCATCGGGGGAATAAGTCCATGAGCGTCGTGACCACCATGGCCACCATGACCAGCGTGTGCCATCGAGTGCGTGGTCGGCATATTGCTGTTCAGACACGCTGTCTCACCATTGATGGGCGATCCACTCTGCCGGGCGACAAACTCTGCCACCATAATTTGCCTTCTTAGAACATCTACAACAGACAAGGAAACACATCGGTTAGCACTCGTGATAACTTGGAGACTTGGGATCTACTTATCGATCGCATCGTGACTTCACGAAAAGTAAGTAGGTCGTTGCTTATTTTTAGAACTGATAACGCATTTTTTAATGTCTTTTTAATTTATTCTTAAATTTACAGGTGACGGAGCTCGGATTTATGAAACTTGAACTTTTTATGAGATAGAGAAGAGGATTGAGAGAGGGAATTTGAGAAAGGTTGGATCGTAAATATTTAAGAAATGGCCTTTCATTAATTCTGATCGTTAATCACGCAGTTTCTACAACAATCTTGGAAGGACGATTTGTAGCATTGCGAGAATGCTGGAAGGATTTACGCTATTCTCTGGCTTAGAGTGGATGCTTGCCCGTATATGGGATATCACAAGATCAGCCTCCGAGGAGAAGGACGCTTGCTTGTTCTTTAAATCAGGAACGAGGAACTCGAGATCACTTCCTGGAGACGCGCGCGACCTTCTCTCTTTAATTTCCTCGTCTCTTAATGGTCATTATTGCCAATTAGAGTTTTCCTTCAGGTATCAAATTTTCTTTCAATCAATTGGAATGTGCGATAATTGATTATTGAAAATTGTTAATAATTGTTGATATTATAATGTTTGCGATAATTTCTGATAATTCTGATAATAATCTCATTTGAAATATCAAGATTAATCCCTGGGTTTCCCCTGAAAGTGATAATCTGATAAAGTATCGCGATTTTATCTTGAATTAATAAAAATTTTTGGATTTTTTAGGCAAGAGAAGACAACAAATTTTAAAGCTTTGATATATGTAATAGATATATGATCCTAAGAAGCGTGAACGAACGAAATTACAAGTACTTAGAATGCAAAATACAATTATTTATTGCACGTTCCATGGAGTCTTGTGCGACTGACATGCGATCGGAAAGAGAGATGACTCAGCAAATTCCGACGATCGTTACTACCTTTGCTCTCAATAAGCAACTTTTTGAGAAAGTTCAGGAATCAAAAAAAAAGTAAATTTTTAACAGAATATTTTCTTTTCAACTAAAAAGATAGATATAGTTGAATTTTGAATAAAGAGAATTAATTTTAATAGTAATTTTCCAGGGGGAATAGCAGAAAGACTGTGAAGCCTGTATAATCTTGATTTTGTAATCGTCAAAGAAGAATTGTACACAATTGACTGAAAGTAGGATATATGTACTTTAGATACCAAATCTTGAAAACAGAGGATCTCAACTATAGTATAGAATACAATAGGTATGTAGATTATACAGGGAGCTTTCCATGAAGCCTGGAATTTTGTCTAATCACTCTTATTACGCAAGAGGACATTTCTTGTTTTGAAACTAGTGTTTGTCATGTTATATTATAAATGCCTTATCTCTATTCTCTGCTACCATAGTTACTTTATCTCAGCACTTTTTCCGTCTACGCGATTCATGCTTCTATTGATAAGCAGACACGACACGACATTTGTAATGTTCAAATGATAGTAATAGTAAACATTAAATAATACATACTTAGTATTTCCAATAGTGGTGAAAATAAACAGAAGAAGAAAAAAACAGGAGATTCAATCAGAGACGAGTGATCATCACTCTGATCAACTCTGATTCGCAGTAAATACTGTCAGCTAGTAGGGTTGCATCATTGGCTTACATCATCGCGGTATATAATTCAGGGTGGCCACATGTCAGGGAAGTCAGGAAAATGTCAGGTCGAGAAAATATCTAATTCAAATTTTTTTTAAGCAAAACGAAAGTATTGAATTTTAAAGTTAGATTTTAAATTCTTGGTTTCATGGAAAAAGTATCAAAACTAAATATTTTTTCTCTCTGTACGCAGTCTTATATTTGAAAAAAAAAAACATTAGTGCTACAGAGAGCGAAAAAATATTTATCTATAATTTTCGTTGAGTAAAATGGAGAATGGAATTTTGAGCTTAACACTTGGATCCAACTGAAAATTTGTTCGCATGTTTAAAACTTTGTTTTTTTTTTCTTTTCAGGGAAATTTGTCTGAAAGTCAGGGAAAAGTCATTTAATTTCAGGGAAATGAAAAAATTGAATCTTGTGGCCACCCTGTAATTTAGCGAAGCACTTTGTTTAAGTTTATGTTTATCTGACTTGACAGATGCTACTAGATTGGCAAAATCCTAGAAATAGTGCATGGTGGTCGTATTTATGAAGAACACGAGGCAGGCACAAGCATTAGCATTACATCAGCGCTTGCGCTTCTGTTAGCAGGCCACGTGCTAGCCTGGCAGTGAATGTCAGCTAGCCACTGCGGGAGCCTGACCATCCTCATAAATACGTCGACGTGCGTAAAGCTCGTGGATCTCTCACGTGCTTAGTACAAATTTAAAATGCGAACCAACGTGCGCCTCTTTGTCCTCGGCCCCGGCCTTCTAACTGCAGGTGATTTCCCTGGAGAGGCACGTTTTCATTGATCAGGATCTTTTTCTAGACAAATGCGATCGGCGGCCTTTGTCTAAGGCTGAAAATACTTCGGAAAATTAATTTATATAGATTATCCAATACATATTTGTTTCCACTTTAAGATCTCATTGTCTATTCTCGATAGTCTTTCATACTCGCTTTGAAATATAGTCACTTATTATTCATCTTCTTGCTTCCTCACATAATAGAAGCTTTGTAAGGGCGACAATATACAGATACCAAAAATAGGTTTTTTTAAATTTATTTCAAGTATCAAGTTTTAAGAAATTTTTCGGATGTACGTGTGTGTGTGTGTGTGTGTGTGTATCACGCTTTTTTGCAATCCTACACAGAAAAAATTCTAGTTTTTATTATAACTTAATTTAAGTCCCGCTTTAAGTTTAACGCTATATTTAAACCTCGATTTAAAGCCATCTTTAGGGCTTCAATCTGGCGTTAAGTTTAAAAGTTTCTAACTATTTTTCTGTGTTTCAAATGTATCTCGAGAACGTGTACAAATAAATTGATAAAATTTGACAGACTTATAGTAATATATAATTATAATGCCCTATAATACCTTAATTCTGTCAGAAGGGTTTATCAAAATATTGAATTTTACATTTTCATGTGCTTGTGAAAACAAAAAATTGTATGAAAGAATGAAAAAAAAAAAAGTTTGAAGTTACTATCGGGATTTACTCATTTATTTATCATATATTTTACACAGGATTTTGTCTACAATATAAAGAGAAGATTCTTCTGTAACGAACAAATTTTAATATTTGTACAGGTAGACAGAAATAAATCTTGAATTTCGAAATAGATAAAGAAGACACTTTTTTTGTAACTTAAAGATTCGCATAGTTGTTTGAAATATATTTTTAGCTATCATTTTCCTGAAAAAGCTGAGAATTTGATTAATTTCAATTTTGATGCAATTCTGCGATCAATTGCATATGCTTATTGCGAATAGGAACTACTACTACTAGTAGTGATGGGAAATATCGCCGAGCGCAACACATGCGCAGTGATTATCAAGTGCGATTTGAGAGAGATGTTGGTTAATATTGAGGGAGGTATTTGATTAATATTATGAGATTGTTAATATTGCGGGCGTTAATGTTGAGGGAGTCGAGTGTAATTATTTAACGGGAGCTCGTGTGCCACTGAAAATTAAATCATATCATGTGATGTGCTATCGCGTCATGTCGACAAATATCGTCTGATCAAAGTAAATAGAAGAGAATCTTATCTTCTGTATACTCTAATCAAATCGTTTTTCCTCACCCGGATCTCTTCTTCTTCTATTTAGAATTTAGGAAAAATTTCCCACTTCTCGATCTCAACAAAAATACCGGATGACGACTTGTGGACTTTGTCCAACATATCTTTCCACGTAATTCACCTTCGCGAGAGACGCAATCGAATCTATCTTATACCGAAAATAATTACGAATTCGAGAGTGGAGGTGGTTGTTTACCACTTTGATCCGTTTATTTCGCAAGGCTTCTATTCTTAGATAATTCATGCATTTCCGCAAAAACTGATCACGCCGTGTGACTCCTTTTAAGGGCCTACATTATTTACCATAAAGAGAGCTAGCAAATTTAGTTTCGACGGCAACTTTACCTTTTCTCTGTAATAAATAGTTTTTGCTAAAACTAGGTCATTTACCTTTTCCTCTACGAAACGGAGGTAAATTACCTAATTAATTACAATCTAATTTAATTACCTAATTTTACACAAAAAATAAACTTTTATGAAAATAAAACTCTTTTTTTTAAGATCATTTTTATTTTGTTTTTGGTATGACTTTACGGAAATAAATAGCAAAAATGAGTACTTTTTTTATTGAAAAAAGTATGAAAAAAGTATTCTTGTCTAAGAAAGTATCGGAAAAGTAAAAAAGTATGGAAGTTTGAAGTCTGGGATATGTAATTCAATCATCTACTCACTGATGGGGTAGAAAATGAAGGTTCTTAAAAAGCTGAGACTGGTATTCGTTGAATTCATATACATATATTTAAACTGTCTAGCTCGCGCTCATTACAGAGAGCCAATTTCCTAGCTCCCGGGTGATGAAAGTGAAAGTGTTTGCGCCCTTTAGACATTATCATTGCGTGCAGTCGGCTGTCGAGACGAGAAAACTTATACATATTCCTCTTATTACCCTATAGTTTATTGTTCCTAAGTGGCTACAAAATCATATATGTACTTTGAAAAAATAATTTATTTAAAGTGATATTATACGAAATTTTTGAAAAATTTCAATAGTATTTTTACTACTATACAAGAAGAGTTTTTCGCCATCAAGGGTGACCGACCGACTTTCTCGGAATAGAATTACTGTGAGTAATTTTCCAGTGAGTCATTCCTACTTAGCACTGAAATATTCTCATGTATATTACCTGAAAAGCACGGAATATATCTGAATGACGTACGTGTAAATATGATGACTAAAATGACACCTACACTGTTAAAAATTTTCGGAAATTTACGAAACATTTCAGACACAAAAGTAACGGAGATTTCCAAATGTCTGTTACTGAATTCAGAATTACGACACAATTTTCGTAAATTTACCAATTTTTCGTAAAATTACGAATTTTAGGAGCAAATTACGAAAATACTTCGTAAAATTACGAAAATACTCGGTACCATTCGGAAAGACGCCGCCGTTTTCGCCAGAAGCTCCAAAAATCAGAAAAATTCGTGTCGCAGCCGCGACGTTTTATACCTTTATACAGTTTTTCAAAGTGCATTTGTGGATTTTCCAACCTGATTTTCCGACAATACGTTAATTATTGATGAGCGTTTTGCTCGTTTTTCTTAAAGTAAGTATGTGCATAAGTGGATATAAAAATGTAGTTAATCTAACCTCTATCTTTATAAAATAAAAAAAAAAATTACCCATGTATAGAAAATTATGTATACATTTATTTTGGAATATTTATGTTTAACCTGTATATTAATATCAAATATGTTTTTATAGAGACATCATGAAAATTAATCCTCAAGATGAGAATAATCATGGACAGTTTAAAGACAAGCGAGCTAAAGGAGCGAAACTGTATATTATTAAAATTATATAATTAACCGAAAAAAATTTATTAATCTAGGAATTTTATGTTACTGTTACTGAAAATTACGAAATTTCGGATTTTTACGAAACATGTAACTGAAAGACGATTCCGTGAGGGTCACTGAAAATTACGAACCGTTTCGTAATTTTACGAAACATGTAACTGCAAAAAACTTCCATTACATGTTTCGTAAAATTACGAAAGAAATTTCTAACAGTGTATAGTCTGAAATAGTCAGATGACTACTGAAGTATATTACTAGAGCACGTCATATATTTCCCGGTAAACTAATGCAAAGTTGATCATTTTATATAGAAAGATCGAGATTACACATTACAAACCAAGAGGAAAAGGTTGGAAAACCCTCGAGTTATTATAAAATCGTTATTTTCTATAGATATAACTACTGAAATTTTCAAGAGTCGCAATATCGTGCAATCCTGTTGCAATTTGAAAGCTCGTGATGACTGAGACCTTAGTCCTTACATAACAGTATAATAAGCTCTACAAGAAAAATGTCAAATGTATTTTTAACTTCTTATCAAATTTTCAAAATGTAAATGTAAATAAACTAATAAAAGGAATTTCTCGAAATAAAGGAATAATTTCGATGCTTGTAATGAATTTGATCAGACTAGCCTTTTTCACGAGGAGAAATTGCGCGCGGTTATCATTACGCATATATAGGAGACTCTGTCGAACTACTTTGGAAACCGATCGATGGCTTGGATTACGTCGTGCATTGGACATCAAAAGGACAAATCGTATATGTCGAATGACGCATGTGGAAATAACACTTGTCGCGCGATTGTCGGCCACGTGACAAGGCTTCGAATTTATCGTAAATACAATTATATATAGAAGACACATGATCGATAATAGTAATCATGTTCCTTGTCGTAGATTTCTTTCCTTCAGTTAATTTTGATCGTGACTACGTCAGGGAGTAATTACTTAATACTTATTAAGGAAAGAATATTGCGGGAGATATATAGAGACAGAGTGGCCGGAATGTGTATGTCGATCATCATTATAGAATATGTATTGAGATAGTTTGCGATGCCTAGTTGTGTGACTATAATAATGACACGATGCCGATCGACACGTGACACAACACACGTGTATGCTTGCAAAAAAAATCCATGCATGCTTGTAGTTCACGTGTGTTGCTATAATGTTCACCCTCTGCAGATAAGAAACATGGTTCACAATTTCGAAATTTCTGGAGGCCATTTAATACCTATATACTGTTGTCGTAATAATCATAGAACTATAATTACAGTGAATTTAAAGATATATAGCAGTATTATAGTTTCACTGGCATTAGTACATGTTTATTCCTCGCGCACGTGCTTCAACTTTGTGCGCAATGCCTTAATTTGCGTCTCGCTTTACTTTTCTCGGTATTACAAACTTACTTGAAAGAATAACAACACTAGATTCTGTAAAATGGGAATAGAGTTGCGCAATATGTTTATTCCAACGGGCTATACTTCAGAATTGCATATTGGGTCGGAAAATTTTATTTCAAGGAAGTTTAAATGATAATTATATTATGTAAAATAATTAACATGGCAGGATTTTAAAACAAGTCCAAAATCTTCAGGATTATTAAAAGAGACTTGACAATATTTTTAAAGTATCACATCTTTAAAGCATTTTAACAGATTCGTTCATCAGATTGACCCCAGCGAGAAAAATTGTTATTACGAAAAAAAATATGTTTAGGACTAAAATCAAATGATTCAAGATTAAGATATGTATATTTTAACATAATATTTAAAAAAATTATCATAAGCACAAATTATCGACAAAGGCATGACAATCTATATTGTTATAAAAATGCGAAACAAAAGATAGCTTCTAAAGTGAGTTATCCATTTTGCAAAAGTTTGAACACGATTAGCTAATATATATTTATCTTTGCTTTAACAGATATGACGGGTGGACTAATTGCATAATAAGCGAGAAACAAAATATGTAAGCGAATTAAGGCATTCCGTGAGACTTCTATCGAGCTGGCGATAACGGTATATCAGTCTTCTACTTATTACGTGAGCAGTGACCGCAATGGGAAAGTAAGTGCCATATCTACTAAGTCATCCCTCAACACATTGCACGTGGCCAGCATATACTAGATGACGAAGAGCCTCAGAATTTGAAATAGTGTCGCAGTTACAAAGATCATAGATAATCCAGCAGATATTATATGAATGAACTATTAGGAATCTATGATACTTGGAAAAAAAATCCCTCCGCAAAGTCAGCATGTTCCACTTATAAAAAACACGTGACGAAGTTACACGTGCCGAATATTTATGAGACTAGGGTAGAAGAAGCTCTCTTATCTCAAACTGTTAGTTATATTGAAAGAATCTTATACATACATATATAGAATTATTTCGAGCATATCATCTTCTAGTCAACAGCTCTATTTGAAAATTCACTGGTAGGTACTCGTTTATATACATGCGTATATATTCGTACGTAATAGGACAGTTAACGGTAACTATCGGGAGATAAAGCAAAGTAGAGGAATTCTTGAATGCGATACATGCATTACATGTTTGTTTTGTTCCACTTAGATGAGTATTACAGAGTATTACGTTATCTAACGGCGATGTTTATGACTCCCTAACTGTATATAACCAGTGAAGAATTAATAAGGGCATGAAATCAATGATGTAATGATTTGCCTGCAGCTTCGAGAGAAATCTGACCCAAAAGAGGGAAACATCTATTCTTGTAATTATAATGATGACGCAATGGACGCGAGCAATGTAAGTGTATACCTGGAAATGTTTGTTCATCTTCAGGTGTCTGTGTGTGTGTATTTTTAGATATCCATAAATATATATATATACATATATCCATTGTAGCTTGCACGGATATATACATGATACAGTAATAAGCGAGTGTCGTATATCGTCTCTTTGGACCGTACCGTTAGTCCGATATGCTTGATCTCTATAATAGAAAGGATGTGCTCGATAGAACAAAAAAAAAAAATACTTTTATATACTGCTCGTGTCAATGATTCCGTGGAATGATTACACAGTTGAAACTCATTGCTAAAACTTAACAAGTCACTGAACTGAGTCATTGACAGATGTTATCAGGAATATATTTAATAATATGTGTATATTCCTGATATGAAATTACGCAATGTGCAGTGATAAAGGTCGTGAGTTATTGAAAGCGGTTTGGAAGCGATTGGACAATTCAAGTGCGAATGACACAAATAAGCCCAATGTGCCCTTCGCTTCAAATTCACTGGGTTTATTGCATGCATGTACCGTTGATACTTGCGAGGTTGAAAGAATATTCTGCAAATTAGGCCGTGGCCCACTTTTATGCGTGCGATAGACAGTCTAGCGGTGAAGAAGTGTAGAAGAGGGGATCAAGAGCAAGCAGGGACGTCTAAAGGAGAAGGAGCGAGCAATGAAAGAAAGAAGGGGGCTCTCATTTCATGATCGTGATCGATTGCTGTTAGCCTCCTCGTCACGTGCTACGAGGCTTACATTTTTTTTCTTCCTTCATAATCCAAGAAGAAACATTAAACGAACTGATGAATGGCGAAAAAGATTTTCATGAAACATATGTCGGTACAATCCATTTAATTATTCGGATCAGAAAATGTTAATTCGTATCTAGTTCAAGGAACCTATATATCTCGAATCACGATTTATTATTACTCTTAATTGACCAAACAAAAATAGGCACATAAAAAACGGACACATCCGGTGATATTTCAGAAAAAGTAGCTAATTACGCGAAGACATTGGAACAAGTTCCGGATTTCTGTTCGATTGTAAGAGAATCGTCGTTTCCGCGACCTCGAGTGACGCAATTGTATAACGCTAGGCTCTAACACATTACATGAGCTGTCGTAAGAGCAGGCCTTCTCCAAGTGCCAGTAACCTTCTCCATCTTGTTTATTCTTTTTCGTTATAACATATACACAGAATTCACATACACATATCTCGAGTCTAACATTACGACGTCGTGTACAAACCCGTCCCACACTACATACATATGTATGTATGTTCTCTCAGACTTCCCCTTGGACATCCGGTTTTCCGGCTCTGTTCCGAGAATCGCAGATTACACTTCTCACATGATTCAACATATGATGTCCAAGTCACAGATTAGACTGATAAGATACACCCGAATAATTTTCCTGAATTATACACATGTCTCATTTAATACATAATATAATGTCCTCGTGTAAAAATGAGCATTTAATTTTTGCATAAAAATGATTCTATCAAAATTATATATGGGATCTCATCAATGTAATAATGTATGTAATGTAATGTATGTATATGTATGTAATATAATGTGTATAATCGAACCTGTTGCGTTTTGACCCAACTTTCAAGGCTACTTTTATCCGACACTCTGAATATTACAAAAGAGTGCATAGTATACATATAATGTAAAGCAATAGCTGAACTGGAATTCTGACAGTTCACTTTTCTATCCGCTTTGCGCAAGTTTTAGTGGCAATTATAAATATGCCGTAAAACTTAAATCGCGGCGGCGGCGGTTTCTTCGTGAACTTTATTGTAAGAACATGCCCTAATCACTTGTAAAGGTACGAGCTAATCTACGCAGCAGAGAATTATCAAGTCGATTGCATCACGTACTGCACGTATATTCCACAGAGATCACTGTTCTTGCGTCATTCTCACAACTATGTAGCTCTATCGGCGGCATTCTTGTTTTGCCTATGAACAATTATTTCTTTTCACTGAGATTAATGGATGTTAAAATTTATATCCTGCATGTTTAAAATAACATTTGAATATCCTATTTTAAACTTGATTTTTTTTTTGTTTTTTAAGAATTGCAGGAATTTTCAGTTTTCAGTACATGTTTAATTCCCTCTTGGGAACCTTATCGCTTCTCTATAACAATCGGAGGAAGTGAAAAACGTCAATCTGACGATAAGAGAGCCATTTCTGGCCTGCAATGGTAATACATGAAATGCATCCTAAATGCTATGCGAGTGCGATTGTTCAAATTCGATTACCGGTCATCGTGAATCAAAGTTTTGCAAAACTTCTGTTTAAAAACCACTGTTTAAAAATCTGTGTTTTTAAACAAGTATGCAAGTTTTCAATACAATCCGGATTTTTGTGACTTGCTTCCCAGCGATTCTGCAAAGTCACCGAGGAGAAAACAGTGATGTTTTTCTTGTTAATTTTAACCAATTGAAATTGGTTAAAATAGTAAGTTTGCAAGATCAATGCACTGTAAAAAAATCCCGATGAAAA
This sequence comes from Synergus itoensis, assembly GCA_904066005.1. NCBI lineage: Eukaryota > Metazoa > Arthropoda > Insecta > Hymenoptera > Cynipidae > Synergus > Synergus itoensis. Next base: position 1,097,181 of record CAJFCP010000106.1, on the reverse strand, counting down.
TTACAACGAGAATCAAGGGACATAAATTATGCATGATAATCGTGGTAATTTTACGCTAAAAGGGTAAAAATAATAGTAAATTTCACATGATTTTGTTCTTTTTAACGATTTTGTCGTAAAATTACGATAATCGTGGTAAATTTGCAACATGGTTTACATGTAAATTTACCTGACGGTTGAAATATACAACGATTATCATGCATATAATTTTATGTCCCCTGATTCTCGGGTTAATTTTAATTTTACACTTTCATTGCAAAATTCACACGAATGATGTAAAATCAGTAAAATTGCAAATGCAAATCGTTGCAAGTTCACAATAAAATCGTAAAATTCCAACGTTAATCCTATAGTAAAATATTTCATAACCGATTGGTAATTTTTATCGGGATTTTTTACAGTGTAGAATTAAATTCATCGATTCATCGTCGATTTTACATCTAAATCCGTCTGCATCTCCTCAGCTGCGGTTCATAGACCCGACTACGAGGGTCACGTGTTAATCCGACATTGCGATTTAATAATTTTGCGGGGAGCGCGAAACACATGATCCAAATAAAAGTGATGAAGAAATCCAAAATTGCGATGTTGAGCATGAACGACAATTATTCACTTGACTACTCACCAATTTTGAAAGGTTCCTTTAAGCACGACTGCACGAACGAACTTTGATCCACTTTTGCTGATAAATCGCGATATTGAGCAGTCAAAGCAGTTCTCCAAAATCACTCTACTCAAAGCTCAAGTCTTGAGCATAATCAACTAAAATCACAGTTCTCGATGATGAAAGCGCGTAAACGACACTTCCGGAGGTCGCGAAGGGTTCAAGAGTTGCACACGACCCTGGCCTTGGCCAAGAAAAAAATTCTTCGGAAAATCTCTTGAGAAAAATTTTTCCTCGAAAAAATTATTCCAAAGATGTTTGAGATGAGAAGATGTTTTCTTATTGACGGGATCTCGCCAACTGATGCTGAAACTCAACTGACAGGACTGATAACGTTAACTGCACCGTACAACTTTGCTCTTCGGGAGGTGACGATAATCACGTCCACTCGGTACACTGTCGCGCTGCGAACTGATGCGTACTGACGACTTCGGACTTGGTTGTTGGCTGTTCGTTTCGGTCTCGGCCCCAATGGCCCAATGTCGTCTGACTCGATTTGATGAGGAAAGGCTGCCTGCAGAAGCAGAAGGCTGTGTGGACGCTGCTTCGCGTTGAGAGATTGTGTTGTGTAGGATTTCATGTGCATATCCAGTCTCCAGAGTGTACGTGAGAATGTAGGTGGGTGGGTGGCTGATACCCGTGGGGGAAATGAGCGAGAGAGGGAGAAGTTTATGTTCAATTTATGTGCACTCCCCTCCAGAGCTGCAACATGCTTGTCTTGTCGGCGGCGCGGCGGGCGGCTCAGACTCCCCACTTTCATGTCTACGGCATCGCCGCGGAGGCAACGACGCAACGAGCCATACATCTACTAATTAGATTGCGTCGTGCCGCGATGCTGTGCGCGTCAAGCTACTCTCGCCGCATCTCTGATGCTCCTACATTATGTTATATGCACTTAACTTATTCTTACTTGACTCGATGTTTTCTTGGCATTTATATCAAGAATCTTGAAAAAAATTATTAAATCGCAATAATATATATGTTAACATGGTTATCTAAACATATTCACCCTATTTCATGTTGAAAAAAGCAAGAATTGTTGAGAGTAAAACAAGAAAAACATTTGACTGTTCAAGAATCTTGGTTAAATATTTTCGAAATTTCGAGCGATAGAATCAAGATTTTCTTGTCTTGAGATGCATCTACAGTAATGATTGCTATCTATACACTTTTTTTATGCGTTCAAAAAATTTGTATGTACGTCTAGTCACTCTAAACTTGTTCAATATGAGGAAGATGACAAACAATTGTTTTGTAAGGTTTATACTGGCAAGTTCAAGTTCAGTTTTGCCTGTTTTCAACGCGCAACATCGCGCAATATGTTTTGTAGATTGTGATGTACATTTTGTTAGCTCATTTCTTTTGTTGGCTTTACTCAGTTTATTGGTAAAAACAGCAAATATCAAGCATAAATCACTAAACAAACATGCATGCCACAGGTTCTCGAACCTGGTTCGGGACTTTCTACCGATTCGAGTCGATAAACAGCTTGAAAACAAAGAATGGGAGTTGGGTCGGCCAACCAACCGAGTGAGTGAGGAGAACCTCTTCCCCTAACTTCGTGCCAAACACCCAGACAACGAGGGCATCAGCCCCCATGAATCACCACGCGCACAGGTCACCTTCACTTTTTATGTAATTTTGTTAACTTGGCCTCGACGACCAAACAAGAGCTGGGTCTGAACTCTGGTATGGGGATGAAAGCGATCATCGCATAGAGAGGAATAAGAGGAGAGTATATAAAGATGCGTATACCTGTTTTTTGATTAGCGTTATTTCGAGAATTATTTTTTATGTGGAACCCAGTGAAACTTTATTTTTCATTGCAGCTGCAAGAGGACTCGTCATAATTAATTTTAAAAATTGTATCATATGAGCTTTGAGTATTATATATTTATTTTAAAAATAAACAATTCAAGTATCGTTCTATGCAAAAAAAACTATGCACCTGAATTTTAGAACATTTTACAGCAATTTTCTAGTTGAAATAGTGAAACTTGACTTTTGACTGCCTGCATTGTTTCCCGCAACAACCAACTGTTAATTTTGCAAAAGTGCCAACTGCAATGTTTCGCTTGCAACCTGACAGATCATTAATGAACGAATTACATGTTCCATTTTTGGCAATGTATAAACTTCCGGCTGCCGTACATGCAGTTACATATACATTATATATATTAGGGCGTTTCAAAAAAAAAAAAAAAATTTTTTTTTTCTCGGA
>CAJFCP010000106.1:1059974-1080801 GCA_904066005.1 Synergus itoensis | reverse complement strand
AGTGAGATAAGTGAATGCATGGCATCGTTATATTATAGTAGAGTGAGAGCATAGGAATTAAGATACATTTTCCGTCTGCATGAAAATGAGGCTTGAAAACACCTTATTTAAATAGAATTTGACTATGTAATTGAATTATAGTAGCTTTATATTTGTCTAATACTGAACTAGAAATTTCTCCACTTTCTATACGAAATCAAATAGTAAGTCACCTGTTACCAAAAAGCGAATTAGTAAGAATAATTTACTAATCTATTTAGTAGTTTTTTTTTAACAGATTTTAGAATATTTTCAAGCTTGCAAACCAGCAACTTCATGCTACTGCAGATGAACGGCCAAACGGAATTAGTAAGATTATATTCTTATTATATTTTTTTTTGTTATCTTTTAACTATATCAATGTATTAACTGCATTCTCATTTGGACATTTATCCAATAGCGATCTTGTTTAGTCTCAGCTTTCGAGGTATAAAAAAAAAAATTAGCCAACCAAGCTAATAAACGACACGTAGACATATCACGATATGCACATGCGCAGTTAATATGCATAAACTGTCTTCGAGGAAGAGCTGGAAGAGTGCATAATGCCGCGAGATCTGAATTGTTCTTTCGTCTTGACAGATAGGTGCTTAGGGTCGATGAACGATGATTGCAACAGTAATAATACGTAACTTGTGTCGTGTCGACAAAATTTCTTTCGATCGTATGTATGAACACACCTCGCTTAAGTTGCATGGAATCAAGGTTCAACGACTTCCTCCGATTACATACGCGTGACACTGCTTTTCAATCGATTAACGACTAAATCATTCTCACGATTAATTTTTATGCACTTTTGAAATTCGTATACCTAGAATCATGACGCAAACTTTATAAAAAGAGAGGACTTCGAAACTCCATTGTTTTCTCTTAGGTATATATTTCATCAAAACGCAACGCAAGCCTCAATAAAATTAGAATTATATATACACTTGATATTTCTAGTTTCACAAAACATGTAATATATTTCAATCTGTTTTTCTTTTACACAATTATGTATGCAAATAAAGTAAAATATGCATGCTGATTAGTGCGGCCACCCTTTTTTCTGTACCTTTCCCTAGCTCTCCTTCGAACCTCAGCAGGATACCGACTCCCCCTTTTTCCGTTGTGTCTTTATTGCTTACGTCATGTAACAACTTTTCTCCATAACCTTCCTCAACAAAACTATCGACGAGACGAGTAGCCTTGAATGCATCATACGGGTTACGTATAGAGTCTACACTGTAGAGTATACAATATACATTTTACATTTGTAAATTATACGTATGTGCTGTGGTAGACTCTTACAACTTATAGTCTTTCAAGATGCGTGTGCCGTGTCGTCGTATAGACAATTTACCGACTCTGAGTCATATTAATGCATGCATTAGGGAAGAATTTACGTAAAAATCCTACATCACGGAAGCAAAACTGAGAATCATAGATACGATTACATATGTCGCCTTGACGTAGGTTAATGCGTGTTTTCTAGGAAGTTCCTTGACAAGAAAAATGTACGATGGGATCTGATATTGGATTGGATCCGATTGCTTGAAGGTTAGGCATATTAATACTTCCGATTGAATCTGGCATCAAGGTATTCGACAATTATTTACCTCCACTGAAAAAAATGGTTTAGCTGTCCCAGCTAGACCATTTTTTTCAGTGTCTGTGTAATATATTACATGGAACTAACAAATCATTAATCTATATTGAAATCCGCATGTTAAAATTCGTGAAAAATTCTCTAAAAATTTCTAGAAACCTCTTAAAATTTTTGGAAATTTATTGACATTCAATAATTAGTTCGAAGGTACCTGCTTTTTTATAAAAAAGCAAATTTTTAATTAAAAAAAAATAAAAAAGCAAAAAATACGAAGCAAATTTTTTAGTTAGAAAAATGATTTCTAAACAATTAAAATTCTTATAATGACTTCGTGTCTAGCCTATTAAAATTTCGTTTAGAAATCCTTTTTGAACTTGAAATTTTCTTTCACAATAAAAAACTATTTAAAAATTTTTCATATCAATCTCATATTTTCTTCTTTAGAGTAATTTTTTATCTTGTTTTCAAAATAGCGATCGGATGTAGAATTCTTTGTGGCAAATATATAAAGAGTCAAATACGTTGACCCCTGGTAGAACCCAGCTAGACTGCTTTACCATGTGTGGACTTAGAAAATTTGTAAAAACAATAAGAGGAGTAACCATTGTAGGCCCAGCAAGGGCCCAGAGGGGCATACTATAAATGTGATATTAGGAATATCAATAATATCAAATTCCCCTAGCTCCGGCTGCATTTTGCACTAGAAATTATAACGCAGGATCAGGAGCTATAGGGGCTGCCCCGGAAGCAGGGTAAGAAAGCGGAACGTCGCATCGTGTCGACTCATGCCATATTACATATATACACATAAAATCTAAACGTGACCCGTGGCATAGCCCGAGATGATATTTTTCTTAAAAACAATGCATTCTCGAGAAAAAAGACATTAGCTTGTCGTATAACGTACTAACGACAGTAACTTAAGTGTCCAGATGCATGTTAAAGGCATAACTTTCCATCAGGTGATGACATAATTTTCTAACTGAGATACATATATACTTTACTTACGTCAGTAATTTAGAGATATTATATATGCACAGTTCAAAAAAACAAGGCGATAATTGTAATAAATACGGAAAAGTGAAGTTCGTAGAAAAAAAATGAAGTATGAAAGTACTTTATATTTCTTAAAATTGTTTATAGTCCCACCAAATATTGTTAAATCGCTTAAAATCGCATGAAATCTCATCAAATTCCTTGAGGTTCCTAAAAATTCTATAAAACCCCAAAAATTTGGTAAAATCCCATTAAACTTTAAAATTTTATAAAACACCCTGAAATTCCTTTAAATTAAGTAAAATCACTATATATGTTTTAAAATTACTTAAAATCTCATTAAATATCATTAAAACACCTAAAATTCCTGAAAATTTATCAAAAAATTTCATCTAATCAAATGTACCTGTCTTGAAATTGAAAAAAAATCTTTATTTGAAGAGCCTAAAATTGTGAAATTTAAAATTGAAATCATCACTTAATTTTGTATCTTCTTTGTATTCGAATATTATTAATAATTGTTCATGAAATATTTTCCGCGCGCTTTAGCGCACGTATAATATTAAGGCAATATGAAAAAGTTTTATTATAGCAGATTTTCGAGAACGTACTAGGTAATAATTGAGTTATGATTGAGCATCAGTGGAAAAGTCATTTATGCTGTTTACTTACGGGGCTCATTATTCCCACGTTACGGAACGTTAACCAGTTATGAAATGCGCGGCTTATAAGGGAGTGACTGGCTTTCTCGAGGCCCGAAGAAAGTTTCCAGCAAGTGCAGTCGAACATTCGAAAGTCTCTCTTTTGCTTCGCTCTGCTAATCTACTCTGCAATTTTGCTCATTGTATGGAGTTCGAGACCTAGAATCTTTCCATAGGTAGGTTAATTTATCTTCTCATGACGGGAGAACGAAAGTCGTGCGATTTTCTACGTCTATGGTCTCATTATACAATCATTAAATGTAAGTTACAGAAAATTGGCTTGGAATAAAAATTGAGAAATATGATTTCAAATAATTCCTGCATTATTTATAACAATGTCCACAATTTATTAATCTTTGATGAAACACCATCAATGAAAAATTAACATTATTTTCAGTTCATACCCGCATGCAGGATTTTTGAGCAGTGTGTCCTGGTCAGTTTTTCCTTCTTCTGATGTGGCCCTAAGACCCACACAAGGCTTATGTGAGCCCATAAATGCCCAATATATAATATTAAAATATTTTAATCGAAAATAGAAATGTCGACCCCAGGGCAAGTTGCAATTCGCTAGACTCACAAAAATGCATGCATATATATAAGAAGATCTTAATAAAGTAATATTGCAAGTGGATCATTCAAAAGAGCTGCACTCATCAGGGATTAGTACTCATGGAAAAGTTAATCTGAAATGCACAATTTTGCACTTACAGCATCAGGAGAGCATATATGCAGGGAGTGCATATACATAACACGGGTTTATGTACGAGTGAGTACTTTATGAGTAGGAAAGTGATGGAATGAGTTACATAAACGTCAAAAGTCGGAACTCCGACGAGGAAGGCCAATGTCCTAGCTTACGTTGATCATGCCTGTGGCTGTGTGTTATAAGAAAGAAATGTGTATACTCTATAAGTCTATACACGAACGATATAAGTATAATAAAATATAAAACTGTATAAGTTTATAAATATATAAATTTATAAATATTTATAATATACATATATATTTATAAATATATAAACTCTATAAGTCTATACACGAACGATACGTTACAATCTTCTCAACTTGACATGCGCACACATAACAAATGTAACACTGCACGTATATCCCCATTAGAGTCCGGATTTTAGGGCGGTATTTAGCGTTGATTAAACGCATCCGGAATTTCTCATGATGATTATCTCGTCATAAAAAAGAGGTTGCGATTATATCGAAAATAGATTTTATAGCCATCTCGAAATCTGAAACCATATTGATTCAACAAAAATTTTGTTGAATCAACTAAATAAATGCATTACTATACATATATGGTCAACCAAATTTTTTGGTTAATAAAGTTAGGTTGATTATATTATACCAAATATTTTGGTTGATTCAACCAAATGTCGTTAAAGAAAGCACCGCGCACAAAGATTTTTAGAAAAAGCTTTTTTCTCGTTTTTTTTGTGATTTTAAAAAATTTAAAGCGATTTTAACAGATTTTGAATGATTTTAAAGAATTTTTAAGGAATTTCAAAAAAATTCAAAATAGTTTCGAGATTTTCAATTAATTTTAAAATATTTTTAACTATTTCAAAGAATTTTTAATGATTTAAAAAAAAATGTCAAAAGATTTAAAAAAAATATTAAAAGATTTAAGATTAATTCATAAGAATTTCAATAATAAGATTTTCAAGTAATTTCAAAACATAAAAAATGCTATTTAATTTTTTGAAAACTGTTAAATCTCTTGAAATCTTCTGAAATTTGTTGAAAAGGCCCCAGCAATGGTCCAGCTGTACAGAGGCGCGCATTCGTGGAACCTCTACAGGACGAACCGAACATTTAAAATTAGCTAAGCAGGACAGTTTCCGCACGGGGAATCACTTAAATCACGTGTAGTTATTTATTACTTGCAGGCCAACTTTTAATAGGTTTTAACGAGTTGTCATTCCCACATAGCCGTAATTGTTTTTTAATTTTAGCCACTCTGTTCTATTTCCACTGGCGGTGAATTCTGCTTTTGAAATTAATTTTATCTCAGGTATATCTCTGGTCGTATTTGGTTTATAATTAAAATAACCCAGTAATCAATCAAAAGAGCTAATACTGACTTAGTGAATGCTTATTTTAATCAAGATTCTCGTTTTATTCTCCATACAACATTTATTCTTAATCCTTTTTTTTTTTCATTCATATTGATTTATAATTTTAAGTAAAAGTTTAAAAATACAACAGATGAAAAATGGAATAATTTAAAGTTAAATAACTTCGAATTAAAATTATGAATTTTATAATCATAGATTGAAATATAAATACAAAGTATAAATGGTTAAGTATAATTGTTACAGAAAAATGCTTGAAATTTCGTTATTTAAACTGTTTAAATTTTAATAATTAAAATAGAAACGATAATAAAAATTTTAAGTATTTAATTAAAGGCTCGATTTATTATGTTTAATTGTATTATGACAATATTAACATGACTCAATCAGTCCCAGGGCCGGTTTTACCTTTGACGCCGCCCTAGGCTACCCATTGGAAAGACCGCCCTTTGTCAATGCTAATTTCCCTAAGATGCAAAGCACTAAGTAAAAAAAAAAGTTTTTACGTGAACACGTAAAAAAACTACAAAATTGTAAAGGCCTCTATATCAAATACGGCACTGATCAGTCCAGCAGTTTGTGCCACGTGACTGAAGTTTGCTAACAGATTTTGCTTTGTATATTATACAATTAGAACTTCTATTAAATTTAACTTTTATATCGTAAAATCCATTCGTAGCTTATTTATGCATCGGCGATTCGGCGGTAAACTCGCAGTAATTACAATAAAGTTTAAAATTTTCACACTGTTTTCGCTAAAGAGAGATTTTATCTTTGTATAATGATTTTTTATATTTGATCATTATACATTTTGTTTTTCTTCTTACAAGTTTAAATCATACAAAAAGCCAATAAGGTTTGCAACAATAATATATGCGAAATTTTCGAGACACATTTCATTACATCACTTTTGTAAGATAGGATTTAATGTAAATAGCGATAAAGCTTGCTAAGCGAGCGTTAGGTGTTTTTGCATATACATAATAATTTCGAGGTCTTTCAATTGGAGGGTCGGTCGGGGGTCTCTGTGTCGTATTTATAGCTACGAAAATTTTGGTAGATGGTCCTTGACCTCTCTCTGTCTCTTTCCCTCTTTACACATCTTGCCGAGCATTTGCTTCTCTTTCTCTCCTCTTTTAATCTTTTGACGCGTACGTGCACCTGTACGATTGCTGATATACTTGAAATTAACGAGAATGAGAGATGTTTGCATGTGGGTGTGATTCCGCATCTTTTTTGCAAGAAGGTGTTGCCGGTGAGTTTCATTGCTGGTACCAGTGTACCGGGTGGGAAAGTGGGTCGCAGAAAGCAAGGCCACTGACACTGGCCGCTGCGCGCCACGCAACCACTAGAGAGCAACCTACATCGCTCTCCTTCTCTCCTGATGCTTCTTTCACCCCTTTCATAACCATTCTTTATTATTTTTTCTTTCTCACTCGACCATTTCTTGGATAAACTTCCGAAAATGTCAATCCTCCGATTTCTTTGAAACTGCGTACACCTGCGTGATACATAGATTTTTATATAACCGAGAAAAATATTTTCTTCGTTTAAGGGCATGCTCTACGGCGACGATATGAAATTTTTTTTGGCGCTCACCACGTCCAAACGCAATGATATATCGCTCTCAAACTTTGGAATATGGGAAGGTAGACATTAAACTGCGTTTTTATATTTAGCTAGAGTCATAATTTTGAAAAAAAATCAAGTCGGTAAAGTAGGGATCGGACTTTTTTTCAAAATTATGACTCCAACTAAATATACAAACGTAATTTAATGTCTCATTTCCTATATTCCAAAGTTTGAGAACGATATATCATTGCGTTTGGACGTGGTGAGCGCCGAAAAAAAAATTTTCACAACCAAGCGCAGAGCATGCCCTTAAGAGGATTCTTCTTATTCTGATGCAATTTTTCCTCTACAATATGGTATATAAAGTTTTCCTCTTCATTTTAGAGGATTGTTCTCTTTTAGAAAGGATTCCTCTCAAATAAAGAGGAATCCTCTTAAAAGTAGAGGAAAATTATCTAATTCATAACAGGAATATGCTCATTTTTGAGAGGATTCCGTAAAAGGAATTTTCCTCTTAAATGAAGAAAATATTTTTCTCGGTGTATAAAAAAAAAACCATTAATCATGACTCTTCTAATTGTAAAGAGAAATCATTCTAAAAGAAAATCAGTGTAAAGGAAAACGGTAAAGGGAAATCACGATAAATGGAAAAGGTAATAAAGGGAATCATAGTAAAGGGAAAGGGTAAAAGGAAATCATGGCAAAGGGAAATTTAATCAGCGTGTCAAAGTATATAAGTATATACGGAGTTTAAACAAAATCGGAGGATTAACCTTTTCGGAAGTACACCCCAAATTAGTGTCATAATAATATTTGCCGATGAAAATGACGAAAGATGAGCGCAATTCGCTCACTCGTGATGTTAATGTTATGTCATGGAGACTCTGCTGGACATACGAAACCGGAAGTCGGTTCGGATTAAATTCTTTGGAGGGGAGGTGTTATTATCTATAAGACACTCTACTTTCAATTTGATATTTTCATTTGAGTGCATTTGTGTGTCATAATTTTTAAAGCAAGGAAGATGGAAACAGCAAAAGTTAAATAAAATTCATCTATTAAGGAATTTTTAAAGAATTTTATTCTTTTGAAAATGTAAAAAATGCTTTTGAATACTTCAAAACCTTTTAAATTCTTTGAAATATTCAGAATTTTTTTTTAATCTATTGAATTCATTTAAAAAGTTTTTAATATCTTCCTATTCCGAATCTTTCCAAAAATTTAGAAAATCCTTTCAACTTACTAAAATTATTTTGGTATACCTTAAAATCTCTTTAAATTTTGTGAATTATTCTTTGAAATACTTAAAAACATTTTGAAATTTCGTAATCACTGGTCATTTTTTGAAATCTTTTTTCAATTAATTGTATTATACCTATCCTTATAAAATTTATAAACACTCACTTCGAGACTGTGAGTTTATTGAAGTGTAGTTTTTTTATGATACGATTCTTATTGCAAATGTCGTAATACCTAACTGTCAACTTTGACCCAGATTTGAAGATTAGAGAATTTTTTAACGAGTCTCGAAAGTAGTTCATTGCCCTGGCTTTGATGCGGTGTTCGGCATTGACAATGACAATCTTGAACCTCGGAGTCTCGGGAAAGGCTTGACGTCAAAAGAATAGCGATGCGACGGTGGGAGAAGTGACAACAAGAGGAATAGGTAACCAGAAGTGGTGAAAGGATGAAGTTATGGTGTCAAGTGAGAGTTTCTTATTCGATTTCCAGCATGTATAATTATTTCAAATAAGACAACCTCGACTCTCGATGTCTTTCTATTGATAATTTCATATTACGGACAAAACCATTTTTTTATAACAAAAAACCAATTGCTTTCCAGGAAATTACACTTGCAATTTCGCTTGTAATATTACCGACGTTTGCGTTTCACCTAGATGGATTTACGGTCCAGGGGGCAAGTAATACGTGAATGTGCCAATGAGGTCATCTCAGATTTTGCAGTTGATTATTTAGAGAAAGGTTCTCTACTATGTTTATGTCCCTATTTTCCGGCTCAAAATTTCTAGTCAGGAGGAATTAAACTCTGTAATTTCACCAAATATATGCTTTAAACAATTTATTTGCTCGTTCTTGTAGCGATCATTATATGATTTGTGGTTATGGAGACATTCCAAGTAAGAAAAAGCGAGAAAATAAAATTTTGTTTCCAGAATCATCGCGATCGTTATGACGTTGGAAAGATTTCACAGTGAAAAGCCGAGGCTCGGATCGTAAAACCATCAGTTGTCAATGATCCCAGAACTTTTACTCTTGCCCCTCTCTAAATAAGGTTTACGTCCGGTCAAACTTTTGCCGACATTGTGCCTTTGTGCCATTTTTAAACTCTAAACCTCTTTAACTTCATGATTTATTCGAAAAGTGAAACACCCTTTTTGTGTCATCTTGTCATCACTTCAATGAGATTTAAGGAACTTTAGCTGATATTTCAACAACATCTGATGGTCACTTAAATTTCGAGTAAAAAATTGTAGACTGTCTCTAATAAAAATTACACATTTCACGAAAATGGTCTATATAACCTTCAGATTGACTTTTTCTACTTGTCTCACTATTTCAGGCAATTACTACTTACACTAGAGTAAAAACATAAATAAATAACAGACTTAACATTTGTAGGTAGTAGGATTTACAGTCCCTTTTTAACATAAAATTTTCAGTGTTTGAACAACGACGTTGTTTCGATGTCCTATCGACCATCCATTTTTATGATTGGGTTTCTTATCCATACCTTTGGAATTTATTCAGATTCTAAACAATTCTTTCAATTTCAATCAAGTGAAAAACTTTCTCAATTGAATTTTCAATAATTGTCCATACACACTGTCTTATAAATTGGCCTCTGCATCATGACTTTTAACACTCTGCGTGAATATTAAATTTAAGTATCAGTTTAACTCATGCGATATTTATTCACCCTAAGATAAAATAACTAACTGCATGCGTGGATAAATATATTTCCTAATGAGTGTTAGTACACTATTACTTTAGTCTTCACTATGTACCTTAAATTATGCATATCATGGTGATATGGAGTGAGCTAATAAAGTCTTACCATAATATCCCTATACTTCACTTGAATGACGAGATCTCGTTCGAACTTGAGAAGCATCAGGTGCATGTTATTGCACTACCTCGATCAGGGCTCATATATCCTCATTAAACTATAATATTTCCTGCAGTTAACTGAAATAATTGCTACCCGCCTTATTTCTTTGAGTGATTTTTTTTGTAAATCAAGGATAAAGTTTAATATATAGTTTCACTTTAGGTACGTCTAATTAAATCTCGGCTAATAGTTCTTTAGGAAATTTAATGACTTTTATCCGAAAATCAGAGATTAAACTCGTTTAATTTACTGATAAAAATTTACAATGCTTTCCTTTTACTTATAATTTTCCTTTACAATAATTTAATTTAATTTAAATATGAACAATATGCGAGGATGTTTATGAGACTATGGAATAATAATATAGAAATGGTGGGCGAATTGATTTCATTAACGAATTGCAGTCGACATCCGCCGCTCTAGTGCTGGAAGAGGCAAACGTCAAACAACACTCGCCAAAGACTAGAGACCCACGCATTCGCTTTGTTTCTGAGGCGACGCGACTGTCTGCTATAAGCTATTTCTGAATGTCGAAATTTAAGGTGCCATTGCACCGGTCGGTCGGCAAAAGTTCGGCGGGAAATTGAATTTTGCATGTGGGTGGGTAAATGGCCATGTGTGAGTCTGTAATACGAAGAGATATGTTAAAGTCATCACGTGAAGAAGTGAATTTGTGTGAGAATGAGGGGACGAGTGAATTACTCGTTTCTGAGAATGTGTTGGAGTTGCTATGGCCACCAGAGCAGTCGCTGCCTAGGACAGGTCAGTGACAAAGCAAGGTCACATCAAGAGCTTCTGCCTCGCCCGAGCATAATTTTCTTCAGGGATTGGTTGAAACAAGATAGTTTCGGTTCTCAAACTATAAGATTCGCTCAAAAAATGTTACACTTGTCTTTCAATATCGCGCGGATTTAAAACAGCTGCAGGAATTTAGGTGATGATGTAATCCCATATTTCGGGGAAGAAGTGCGATCATTTCTTTTTTTTTTTCTTTGTCATTCCTTTCCCCTAGATTTATATACCTATATGTTATTATAAAAATATATGCACTGTTAAAAGCACTTTCCCGAGATTCACGTTGGAGTTCGGGAAGCAACTTATTCTGCAGAATCTCGAGGATCATTTCATATTTGCGAGTCATCTTATAAATTTGGAATAGTCCCGTGATGATTTCATTAAATTTACGCCAGAACAGATTTCGATTTTGCTCTACACGACGAGGTTCCGTACTATTAACTACTTTTACTATTGCAATACATATTTCCATACAATTTATTGAAGGGTTTAAATTTTTTCAGTCTTCTGCAAAAGCATATTTTGACAAGTTTCAACATTTTTCACTTTGATGATGTCCAAGACCCCTAAATCATATATATACCCTCTCAAACTGAATTAATTAAATTTTACTAATTAATAGTAGTTTCTTACTATAATTCAATTAGTATTCCTATTAAAATTAAAGTAATTAAAATTCTAGGAAATCTTTTGAAAATCATACAGACCTTTTAAAATACCTTTAAATTCCTCAAAATCTTTTAAATTTCTAGAAACCTATGAAAATTGCTTAAAATTGAACAGTAATTTTTAAAATCCCTGTTTAAAATTCCATGAGGAACTTAAACTAGCTGTCAAGTTGTATCAACTTTTGTGTTCATTCAATGAGCACTTTGCTTCCTGTATATAAGCAAATATGATTTGCTTCCTCATAGAAGAAGCATTAAGTATTTAATTTTCTTTACATCAGCATTAAATTTTAATTATTTGAGAAGTTATATTCGAAAAACTCTTTTTCAAAAATTACAATAAAACATAACTTTCTTATTTTTGAATGAAATAGATTAATCTTATAGGTCAATCGATTCGCCTGGACACAAGGAATCTTCATTTCCTTAATACCAGCTTTAAATTTTTTTTATTTGAGAAATTATAGTTGAAAAATTGAATTTTTAAAAAATAATTTTTTATAACATTCTTATTTTTCAATGAAATGCATTAATGATATAGGTCAATCGATTCATCTCGACACAAAGAATATTTATTTTCCTTACGTCAGGTCAAAATTTTGATTATTTGAAAAGTTATAGTTGAAAATTAATTTTTGAAAATACAATTAACCATAACATCCTTATTTTTTAATGAAATGCATTAATCATATAGGTCAATCGATTCGTCTCGATGAAAGGAATCTTCATTTTCCTTACATCAACTTTAAATTTAGAATATTTGAGAA
This sequence comes from Synergus itoensis, assembly GCA_904066005.1. Lineage (NCBI taxonomy): Eukaryota > Metazoa > Arthropoda > Insecta > Hymenoptera > Cynipidae > Synergus > Synergus itoensis. The sequence goes on along the minus strand of CAJFCP010000106.1, from coordinate 1,068,458 downwards.
GTTATAGTGAAAAAATGAATTTTACGAAAATTATAAAAGTACACGAAACTTGTAAAATTTAATATTTTGGTAAATCATTGTAAAAAAATTCAACTTGGTAAATAGTGGAATAAATATGCTAAATTTCATCAATTTATCTATACGCGTACTAAAGATATTGGAGGATCGTTAAAAGCGTGACACACACACACACACGCACACACATCCGGAAAATTTTACAGGACATCATATTAGGTATATTCCACTCAAAAAATGTTCAAAAAACCTTTTTTTAGAAACTGGATTTTTGTCACCACTACAAAGCTTCCTCTATGAGGAAGCAAAATCACATAAAATTTGTCAAAATCCCATAAAAATTTGTAAAAATCTCTAAAATTCCATGACAACTAAGTAAAATTCCTTTTCAGTGTATCATTACACTGATACTGAAGTCATTTTCAAAGCTGTGGAATAAAGAATCAGATCTTTAAAGAATAAGTTGAGAGGTGCAGAAAAGCTGCTAATGTTTTCATTGAGGTCGTCGCTCGTTCAGGAACGCATCACCGGATTGTCCCGGCAAAAATAACTCGAGGAACATAGGTCATAAGCATGGCTAGAGAGTGGAATGTTATCCTCTTGACAACAGAAAGAAAGATAACTAATAACGAGCCAAGTTATAAGCATTTTGATTAATCACATAACTTGTACAAGTCAGCGATAAGTTGATTGGTGTTGCTGTAATAAAACTCATTGTAGTAATTATAATAGATTCGCGCTTCTAAATTCGCAAATCTTTTTATTCAGAATTAAAATTGGTAATTTAAATAATTAGTATAGGTAATTAAAGTTTAGCAATTTGTAAATTAAAATTATTAAACCAGTAGCAACAAATTTTAAACTCCATTCAGGTCCTGAAAGGCAAATATTTAAAATTAGAGTCACAAGATGGCTCACATGCTAAAATTCAAACATTAAAAAATATAACAATAAATTAAAAAAAAACGTTTGAATTTCGACTATAAGGATTTTTTTATTCTCTTACCTAATTCCTTGAGGTAGGCATCGATGATAAATTTAAGTAATTACGTTATAAAAATTTTTATGACTGAATGAGTTGTTTGTGCTTTTATCAACACATTTTTCAATGCAAATTCTCATTAAGTACAAGCAGATTTATGATTTGTTCTCATAATTTTATCACGCAAAATTAAACCATAAAATAACAAGGAAAACTTAAAATTTGCAGTGTAATAGAGTTTTTTTTTTAAAGAGATTCAAGGTAACTTTTATCATTTCTGAAAGTTCTATGACGCAACATGTTTCAAATGTATTTATCTTTCCTGAAATTCAAAGTGCGTTTTACTTTTTCTATATGTATATAGTTATACTCTTTGAACATTGACCTTCTGAATCTTATATTTAGAGTAACATACATTTAAAATCATGCAGGTCTTTACTTTAATTATTTTTATTAATATACGCAAGTGGCTTCGAGATGAAAAGAGAGTAGAGATATGTTGATTTCAGAATAATATAAATTAATACCTAGAGTATAAATTAACACTTAGACGAGTATAATTTAACGTCACCCCTATTGTGCAATACTAACTTCATTATTATTTTCACTGCACATTTCCGATCAACAACTCTATATTCCGATGACGCGTCCAGAATCCATTCGTGGTTTTGTCATCCTTGAGATCAATTTTTCAGAATATTATTGCATTTCATAATGAACAGTATGTATCTATAGATAATTCCTCAATGCATGACTCCTAGTTCTAATATATATATATAAGATAGAATCAGTGAAATGGAAATGATTAATCAACTCATACTGATATTTTATATTTGAGCTTTATCAACTACAGTCTGCTGATTGGCAAATAAATGGGAGTGTCTAGATAATGGATAAGGCGTCATGGACATTTTTTAAAGATGACGCGAAATCACAAGATACACTATTTGTGTTTATGTAATGTGTATTATTCTTATTTATGCAATATGGTTAAATAATTAATGTGCATAACTTTTTATAAATTTCAATATGTTTATCAGAATGATGAATCGATAAGAAAACCGGAAAATTATATGAAATATAATGATATAAACCTGAGCCAAATGTGATATCCGTTCCACGTTCTTTTGAGGGAAAATCTGCTCATCCATTGTTATATCGTCTCCTTGCCAAAATCGTTGTTTAGATTGTTAAATTGCGACGTGATGGTGTCTCGAGGATAAAGAACTGGATAATTTTTAGAATTGGTCAGCTTCTTTTGTGTACAAAGATGACTATTTTACATTCGCAATGCAAGTCAGCAAAAATTTTCTTATGAGAGTGAGATATGTAGTGAGATCTACACATTTATTTATTTTTTTCTATGTTAGTTTTCCAGAATCTTATGCCCCTCTCAGAATTCTAATATTTGTTGAATAAAATCAAGAGATTGAATTTTAGGGTAAAAATTGGAACCTCACCTCCTCAAGAAACTGATAAGTATAATATAAACGAAAATATGTATAAGAGTTGTTAACCTTCTATGACATTAACGCTCATTTGACGTCAATGAAGCAACCACTAACGCATACTTGAATGACTTTGAACGTAGATATGTACATGTATTTCCGGTGAATTTTCTGGAATACTTCCAAAAAAGTGACAACAAAATTAATAGGACTAAAAGAGGAAAAGAAATTAACATTAATTAACATTAAGATTAGTCATTTTAACCGCTTTGTACAATTATTCATGATGGAAAAATTATTATAATCGCATAATTTACTGGGCATAATAATTTAATATTATAATTCTTATTGATCAGTATATACAAAGTGCTCGTTTGATGTAGTCTGTTATTTTAGCCTTACTTGCATCATTTTTGATGACGTTATGTTGGAATACACACGAGATATAGTATTTTGTGCAAGATAAATGTCCATGTTTATTATCAGTAATGTACCTAAGCTTAAAGGCTTTTGGCCTTTCTTCTCTTTTTTTATAGATACTGTACTGGGAGAATTCGATCGTTACGTTCTACCGAAAACATCGGTAATACTTAATATTCCACGCGGTGTACTACCACGCCTAAAGTGAAAACCTGAAACCCTCACAAATAAATTAAACCTCCCAAACTGACCCACTTACGTAATCCAAGCATTTCAATTTGAATCCTAATTTCTCTCTAACTAGATAATGAAGTGAAGCCCGATCTAATTTAATCAAAAATAAACCGCTAGTTTCTGGAATCATAGTCGTAAGTTTGTTCAATAAAAATTGTGCGTGGGTGAGCGATGGGGTTCTCGAAGTGCCAGAGTTCGTGGGACGGAGAAAAGAATAGCCCAGTCCGTGGTTAGTTCAGACAAGATAGGGGGAGAAGGAGGAGTAGGGGGGGAGGTAGATTTTTAGCACGGCCAGAGCTTATGCGATAAAGCAAGGTGCAATGCTCGCGTGCGTTGCACAAACAGCGCCAGGCGTCGTGATCGGCACCATCCAAGGTCACGCGGGTAATGTCCCGATGCCCCCTAATGCAGGACAAATTCAGCATTCGGCCGAAAGATATCAAGAGTGGGGATAGCCGCCCCTCTTCTTTGGGTGGGGATCGAGTCTGTTCACCACAATGCGTGTTGGATCCAGTTAGGCTTGTCAAGAATTCTCTTGTGTGCGTCTACCTATCTATATATCTGTATGCATATTACACATGCATGTACACTATACAGTGTACAGTCATTGACAGAGGCGAGTAACTAGCTCGGGAATAATTGTAAAAAAAAAGATATGTAAATGAAAAATAAAAACGAGCGAAGGAGAGACAAAGAATTAAGGAGCGAGCGATGGACGGATTATGCAATTGCAATGTCGCGCCACGAATAACGCGCTGCAATGCAACCGATGTGGTTGGCGCACGCTCATGTCGTCGCAGCCGCGTCGCTTGCTACAATCGCTGTTTTTGTATCCTTTGTGTAATGCATGCTACCGCGATGACCCTCGTTTGGTAGCTAGCGAGCTAGTCTGGCTAGCTGACATGACAGTCTCTGGCGCTTCGAGGAATTCAACACATCCGTCCACCGACCCGAGACCCGACCGGATGAATCCGTCTAAGCGGAAAGCAGAGGGAGCTTATAAATTGCAAATTTATAGGTATACGCGTTATAAATTTTCACCAAGTTTAGTGAAGCCATTGTACCTATAAGGGCAAATGGTTATCCTGGTGAAAGTTTCACATTGAAATAAAATTCATTATGAACAAATCCGAAATTTTCCGAATCGTTCTAGAATGAGTGTATTAGAACCAAATAGTTTTATTCCAATTTTGTCCGAAGCTAGGAAGTTTTCAATCCGAATAAATCCGAGGTCCATTCAAAATTAATCCGAACTTGCAATCCGAATTAATCCGTACTTTCAATCCCGATAAAAGTCGGTCAATTCGAATAAATCTGAATTTTTCGGAATCATTTAGATTGATTCGATTGGATTAATTCTGTGATTACTTTTTAAACGTCAAAGATTTGCCTGAAGTTCCGAAAACCACGTACTTTCGATTTTTTCAAAAATCTTTTTTTTCTGGCATTAAGGGCCAGATTTTTACACATCTAGCGACTTTAATCATCGTGATTATCAATCATCCTCCAGCCAATTAGTTTTTCACAAGACTTTTCAGACGCATTTTCTTTGTAACAAGGAATATTGCACCTCGTTGCAAATCTGAGATGAGCTGAAACGAAGCGAAAGATTTTACGAAGTCGGTGATCTCACATCCGGAGAATGTCGCTCGGACGTCCCTCTCCTTTGCCGAAAGTACATCGTCCGTTGACTCGTCGACATCGCCGACCTCACACATCTCATGCAACTATAGGCATTGCATCAAAGTAAAAATGCAGTCTCAAAGAAGAATCGTAAAAAGCGAGGCAATGCATCGCAAAGACAGAAAGAAGTTTGCGAAACAATGCAAGCATCCGGTGAACAACGGTAGAGCGATATGACACCGACGACGATTTCATCGCTGCTAATAATTATTACTCATTCCGGATGAAAAGTATGTGGTGCGATAACTTGCGAAATAAAATTGAGTCATTTTGCAATTGAATCGGATGAATTTGGTAAAATCGTGAGAAATTGATTAACATGTCTGTGGTATACAATGGTCATATGAATGTGTATAATATAGATCTGTACGCTATTACAAAAAACCATCATCCATGATACCAAATGCCGCCCCTCTAACCTTATTTATGCATAAATGCAAAACTCGAAGGAGAAAACAACGTCCATCTCTCGAATCTCCTATAAAGGAGCATCAAAACCGCTCAGAGCAGTTTTGACCAGCTCCAACCTCTGTATAAATAATCGTTGCTAATGAATATGAACTAGACGGAATTCCTAGAATTCCGACGCGTTCTCATCCGCCCGTGGCAATGACGGCACTTTGTCCGTGCCAATAAATGACGGTCGTGTAATGGTGAACCACCAAAATGCATGCTTTATAATTGCGCAGCAGGGATTTATTTCTCACACGACCTCGAGATCAGTGACGAGATCATTGAAACTTAAACTACTTAAAAGCCGCTCGCTTTTGTCTGCTGGGAACAACCGATTAATATTATTATATTTCCTTTTCCATTTTCTGGTAAAAAACCGAAGTATCACTTAGAATTGACAGTCTTATATAAAAGGTCTGATCTCATACCAAGGCCCAATCCGAGATGATTACTTTTCTTCAGTAGCTAAAAACTACCTTCAATAGTTGACTGCTGTACATATTGGTCACGCCAACATTTTTAATTGGCTGTAACTATTGGCAATGCCAACTTTTTCTTTGATTGTAAATTCACTGTACCAATTAATTGCGCCCAATCTTAGAACTGCTGGGGGTAAATTATGTAACTTTTCCATTTTCCATCCTTTTTTTTTATTACCTGTTCTAAATCCAAACTACAATAGTATATTACGTGACAAGGGGCGAAAGGCGACAATTTCACGAGTGTGAAGTTAGCTGCTCGAGCGTAGCGAGGGCAGATATCACACGAGTGAAATTGTCGCCTCTCCCCATGTCACGTATACTATTTTTCATAACATCAATTGAAAATTCGACTTTCGATGCCTTCTCTTCAGTTGTTTTTTACTTTCAACCCTAGGGTTGAAACTGCTACTTTCAACCCGCTATATGAAGGCATCGAAAGTCGAATTTTCAATTTTGATGTTATGAAAACTCCTTTTTCATAACATCAAAATTGAAAATTTGACTTTCGATGCCTTCAAAACAACTGAACGTTGTTACGTAATATACTATTTCCCACCCACTTTTACAAACTCCTAATTCCACCTCCTTTCTACTCTCTCTAAACTTGAATCAGTCAATGTCGAAATCAGTGAAATTTCACTGATTCTCAGTGGATTTTCAGTGAATGAAATCTTGAAAAGAGAGTCACTGAAAATTAGCGAATTTCCACTGATTCAATTTTAGGCTCTTATTTAAAACGTTCTATTTTGAAACCATTTTCCATCTGATGTTTCCATATTCCTTTTCCCATCCCACGTTCCCAGCCAATGCAGCAATGTAATAATGAGATGCTCGGCCCGAGTGTGTCTCCAAAAGAATGAGCGTTTTCTTTGTTACGATTTCGAGATTGCGATTCTTGTGGCCTTAACCCGAGACAGTTGACTGGATTCGAAAGTGCAGTCGTCTCGATTCATCTTTGGGGACCTTGCTGGGCTCCTAACCCTGAGATACACGGGTCTCTGGCACGAGCGTTACATCCTTCTCTTGATCCGAAGTTGGAGTGCAAGAAAAAGAGAAGCATGCGAAATATGGTCGAGGAATGGGGGAGGCAGGGGTAGGTAGGGGAAGGCGAGGGAGAGGATATTTATAAATATGCAGCGATATACTCGTCGGACCTTCACCACGACTACGCGAGCTAAAAGCGGGGAATTAGGGGAATGGTGGAGAACACTCGACTCGACTCGACTCGAGTCGACTCGAGTCGGATGAAGTTCACCCGATGCGATGCGGCGCGACTGGCGTGGCGTCCAGCGCATCGGCCCAGACGCACTCAGCGCACATACAGAACATACACAACATACACAAGGTCACCGGCCACTGCTCCAATGGTACTAACCTCCATTTTCCCCTCCCTCTTACCAAAACCCCTCAGCATCGCCACGCATCTCATCTCATCTCATCTCATCGCATCACCTTCCTGAATCAACCTCCCTATGAAGTTACTCTCATTCCATTTCCCATTCCACAACTTTTACTGGGTCTCTTCCTTCGTCCCTTCATCGCCATTATCGAGTTTAACACTCCAACACATTATAAATCGGTCGGTCCTATACCGACCGACCGACCGACCGACATCGACACTTACGCTTCATGCGTGTTAGCCAACCCTAACTGTGTGCAGGGAGTGCACCGATTATGCAACTCTAGTTGCGCTCGCTAGGTTCTTGTGTGTGTCATGGGATACGCATAGGTATTTGTATGCACGAGTGCCCTCCACAAGTCACGCTTTTGTACCATGATAATTCTCGTTTAGGGCCATGCAATTATTGATGAGTCAATTTTCCATGTCATCCTTCCCGTTTAAGCTTATTCGATTTAAGAGGGTTTCATGCTAATAACACGCGCCAATGCCGTTGTTAGAGTGATGCAATTGCGATTAGACATGATGCGATTTTCAACTTTCTTCATTATTCGAAGACTTTTTCGCCACGGAAAATAATATCAGGTACCGTAATTGATCAGACATAATGTGCGACTGAAATCTTTCCTCATTGAAACATTTCTTCACGGGGGGAAATTGTGACGTGTGGAGCAGATAACAAGTAGAGAATGTCTGTGTAGGATAGGTCCGGAAACAAGTAGAAGAGGAGGATCTTGGTCAGACTTGAGAACGCAACTAGTCTAGACAAGTCTAGGCGTTCGACGGCTGTTAGCACGTAGTTAAGGTGGGATGGGTTTGTTTATAGACTGAATACCTTAATGAAATTGTGTGCAGTTAATCGGCTTTAAATTTTATTGTGAGACATCTTTATGGATCTCGCTTACAACTGGCAGGCGTGGCTTTCTGTCTAACCCGCGGTTTTAGAAGATCCTGGTATTATACTTTGACGTATTTATCCTGAATGAAGGAGCTATAAGCAGGTGTGATAACATGCATGCATTAGCTTAAAATTGAGAGTCTCTTCAATTTTATTTGATCAGCATTTCACTGAATCAATTATCATACCTTTACCTATTTTTTAGATCTGGGATTTGTGTCGTAAAACTAATTCTTTCACATAGAGATCTTCCAAAACTTCAAAATTGATCCGATTTTCCGAAAAGAGAGAATTGAATCACCAGGAGCAAAGTAGTGGAGTTCCTGATGCAAAGAAACTCCTACGTATTATAACCTTTAACTTTTTACATTCTCATCAGAGAAGGTATTAGATTTGTGTAAAATTTGACCCCCCCAGTTTTTGTCAAATGTCCACGTTTTGGGACCCCCTGAACCCGAAAAACATGTTTT
>CAJFCP010000106.1:1008767-1045167 GCA_904066005.1 Synergus itoensis | reverse complement strand
ACCCCCCCACCCTCTACCACAAATCCAGCAATCACCGCCCCAACCCCTCTTTCCCCTTATATTTCTCCTCCTGACTACTTTGTCGACGACAAAAAACTTGCTTGGTAGCACGATCTATCTAAATTCTGCTACAATGTTTATTCTTGTTGTAGCCACCCTAGCTCTCATTTCATCGGATTTTGTATTTTAAATGGGTTTTAATTATTTTTCTTAGACTGTTTAATTGATAGATATTTATAGATTGTGATCTTCATATACACTTAGAAAAAAGTTTGTTTGAATCAAACAAACGTATCATTGATATAGGGTCAATCAAAAAATATCTTTGAATTAAACAAAATTTGTTTGATTCAAATAAATTATCTTTAACTCAAAAAAATTGATTTCATCATATTAAAAAAAAGTTTCTTTGAATCAAACAAATTTTTGTTAATTCAAACAAATTTTGTTTAATTCAAAGATATTTTTTGATTGACCCTATTATCAATGATACATTTGTTTGATTCAAACAAACTTTTTTCTGAGTGTATGGGTTAGAAGAATATGTTATGTTCAATTGGTGTATGGTCTTCTTTTTTTTTTTCATTCATAAAAATTCATTTCGCGTCAAATCATTCAATCATTTTCATTCATAAAAATTCATAAAAATTTTAATATTGAAGATGTTATTTTTAAGTTTCTGAATGATATTATACCTAAGAACCGTTTTTCCTATTCTAAAAAAGACATGCATTTGAGACAACTTCATATTGCATTCCTCATTATGTTTTACCTTTTAGCTAATTTCATGTGTAGTGCGCTAACCTTATTGGTCAATTTATCTCGTAATGTAAGTATATACTTTCTTTGTATAGAATTCTGTCGGCCTTTGATATTATTGAATTATGTTCTTGCACGAGCGTTATGCAAATATGGCGCAATCGAAGTCAACAATATTATTATCGAATATGCACTTCGGTAGCTCCCTTTGGCATTAATCAACGTCGATTTTTTTGCTTAGCCCTCTACTCAGCTTGCTGCACTTATCAAACGGTATTCAATTCATAACATGATTATGAATTTCTAGTTAGTGATGGGGAAACTCAAATACGCGGTTTCTTGAACATATTTATATTGAAATCGTTTGAGAAAATTCCGAGTTTGAAGAAAGAAATTTTTTTTTTTAGATTAGTTTTTACCTCTATTTCGCAAATTATGTAATTTATGAGGCTATAATTAAACGGTTGTTGAACTAGCTATTTTTGTTTCTGTTATCGGTGGTATTGTAACTTTTGTGGGCTTCTTACAGCCAAGAGATTATATGTAGTTATTATTGGAACGGAACTTGGCAATGACGTGTATATCAGACAAGGCCAATGAAATTTGGCATAAAAATATATAACTCAGTAGCCTAGGTGAAAATAAATCTCTACTATGATTTAGAGGAAGGTTTTTAATTAAAAATGAGAAACATATTCGAGTAATAAAACTATATACTTAAAAAGCAAACTATTTTAAATGCACATATGGGATAAGATTATAGAATCATAAAATTTATTGATTATAACGTTAAATCGACGTAAGAAACTAAAATTCTATGTCATGGACCTATCCTTGAATTAAGCTTATGATGCAGCCAACCCAATTATATATTTATTTACTTCGTAATATCGCATTGGCCCTGATCCGACCACAGCATGTATCTGTTGTATAATCCCTATGATGCAATTCAACAAAGGCGGATAATATTCAGGAGCGATGAAGGTTTAGATTAATTTATTCAGCGCTCATTAGAATTATCGCCGACTTAAATATTATTATTAATATTCCAGTCAGCCTAACCTAAAAAACCGAAAGATCTAGTTTGAATATAGTCCAAAGTTATAATAAGAAGTAAACATCTGTGAAATAATATCTATATATGAATTAATTAATCAATCGATTCTGATCTGAATAATAAAGTTGTACTTTGAAACCATCAGGAGAATATTTTTTTGATTTATTCAGAAGGTCCTATTTATGTTTTAATAACAATTATGATAAGTCTTCATATCGTATTTGTTCGAAAAGAGTTCAATGCAAGTTTCTTCGTTATCTTGTAGAAGTTAATTCTTTGTGTCGACTTGACATTTGTTGATAATGATGTTTCACTTAACTGATTATTATACACACTGAGCGAAATTATTTATAGTCACGGCTACCCATTTTTTTTTTTTAGTAAAAACAGACTCACAATTATTATTTTCGAGTTCACCCAATTAAAGCACTTTAGTCTATACAATACAGATTAGAGAGAGTTTTCTAGGTAGCGGTGATAAAATTTTTAATCATAAAAAATCTTTGAAAGTCATAAAAATCTCATGAAATCCTTTAAAGTTCCATGATGAGGAACATTAAAATCCCTTAAAATTACTTTAAAAAATCAAATTTCTCAAAATTTTTACAAGCTTTTTAAAATCCCTAAAATTCTCTAAATTTACTAAACTTTCTTAAAAATATCTTAAAATTTCATGTAGTCCTTTAAAATTCCACAGAAACCTCTTAAAATCTTTAAAATTTATTGAAAATCTCTTGGAAACATTAAAAACCAAAGAATTTCAAAGAGTGCCTGGAAATTCTTTATAATCCTTCGAAATCCTTGAAAAGTTTCTAAAATATATTAAATAAACTATAAAATCTGTATTTGCAATACGAAAAAAATATAGATACATAAATATCAATTTATATTTTCCCTGAACATTTCCCTGACATTTCTTTGACTTCCCTGACAATTTTTTTTCCCTCACATGTGGCCACCCTGTTTTAGTTGGATGTACTGTTCAAAAATGTACTGTTCAGTCTACCAAAATTTTTGTTTTGGCTTACTGAAAATAAATAGTCCTCAAACAAAAATCACCTTGTATCACACATGGTTAAACTACTTTTTAGAAAAGAAAAAATGAAAATTAGATGCATTTAAATCATTATAAGAGGCAATTAGCGTAACCCTTGTTAGCTATAGTGACATCGATAAGAAGCCCCGGTGCACTCATGGTCGTCTGTCGAGGACGACTTGCACAGGTAAAAAGAATGATCAAATGACATGTACGTGCAAAAAATTTGCACACCCACGACGGTACCTATACATTGCATCGAGATTCTTATCCAACAATGTCAACAAAGCCTGCAGTCGAATCGAAGGATAAGCAAATCAACAAAGAGAGTAAATAAAGAATAAGACAGTAAGTGCGTTGAACCATCAGAGGGTCTTAACATTGCTCGCATAAAAATAATGGAAAATTATTATTTAAACTAAAAGGAAGATTACAAGTGAATATTGATTAAAGAATATGAATCTGCCTCCTTTCCAAGAGCATTTAGCGAATTTTCCTAATCTTGCGAAAAAATCACAAAATGTGGACTAATATTTCCCAAGAGTATTTTAGAAATTTTACAGTGCGTATTATAATAAAAAATCATAGTTGTTAGTGAAGTTAACATGTTACGCTACTAGGGAGCTCGGGGAGTCTGGGGTGCAGATAAAGAGGCGCTTCTCACTCTGCCCCTCGCACACCACAACCAAGATTCCAGTTCTTATATAGGAACTCGGTACAACGGAGTTGGTAAAATCGGGGTTTCCGTGTAATTTTCATTAGTGCACTATTTTCCTTTTTTCCAAGAAAAATGATATCAAAGAGCTTTGTTCACTAACCTTTCATATTCCTCTAGCGATTAGAAGGTCATAAGCGCAAAATTTCCGCAACTGCGCTCGACTGATTATATCATCTAACTAACCTCGCGTAAATTCATAATAGTAACTGCGAATTTCCTAGTGACCATTATTATCGAATCTCAAGAATATTGACAGGGGAATTCTGTGAAATCACGATTCTTGTTAATCCTTTCCTTATCTATGCTCTATCTGACTTCATTCGTTATTCTATCCTCTACCGTTATAATTGCGCATTACAAGGTAAAATGACACATATTGAACATTACGCGATGTATTCATTTTTCTATGATTTAATGTTTACGAGTATATGCGCGTATATAATACTTATAAATTATGTAACATATCATAGTTTGAACAGAAAAGAATATTATGCATAATATTCTTTTCTGTTCAAACTATGAAAACATGTTTTTTATATGTAATTTTCTTTGTGCACTAAATCCAGACTAATTGCAACTTTTCTTTGTCTCCATTTTTGCTTTCATTATACCAAAGCGTATTAACAAAGAATTCGAAGAATGCCAGACTCCAGTCATTCTTTCTGCTTATATATCTAGGCTACAGAGTGGAGAACAGAAGTCTCATTAGACTGTATAACTCGCACCTTAATGATGTGATTAAACAACAATTATACCAAGAAACTCGCCCAACTAGTTCTTCACGAGGACAAGGATTCCGAGTCTATAAAGTCTCTTATGTTTTTCACTCAAGAGCGAGAAAGTAAACATTTTATAAGCCTCTATATTAAATTAATTACGCGGGTTATCGCAATAATTTCTTCTTTTTAAGTCAGACACATATCACACTGAGAAAACTGTTTGGTTCGGACAACAAAACTTTTTGTTGCTATAGAAGCAAAAAAAATTGTTTGGTTGTGCCAACCAAATTTGGTTTCTTTCAACAAACCTTTTGTTGAACCAAGAAAATTCATTTAGACCAACAAAATCTCGGTTTTGGTTGAATTAAAAAAACTTTGGTTGGTTCAACAAAAATTCGGTTGGCACAACCAAAAATTTTTGTTGCTTCTATAGCAACAAAAAGTTTTGTTGTCCAAACCAAACAGTTTTCTCAGTGCAGGGGAAATGTGGCGAAGATCAATGTCTTGTCTATACTTTCTGCAAACCTGATGGAAGTAAATGGAATGAGACTTCAAGTTGTAAAAAGAAAAGGAAAATAATTGCGCGTGTTGGTTTGCTAGTACATAATTTTAAATAATTTATGACTCCATTAAATGATCTTTTTGGCGGACCTCTGACAAAGTAATTATCTCCTATTCCATTTTTAAAAATTCACAACCAAGTCAAATAATAAAAACGGCAGTGAGTTGTCTTTAACCCAGGAAATGTTCACTCGAATGTTTACATTATTTAATTGCCATTAGAATAACTGTAATTAATATCAAGCTTGTCGATTAAGTAAACGGTAGTTTCCAAGTAGTTTTCATTTCCGCGAAAGCGTGGAAGGTACATCTACCTAACAGATGCATTTGTAATTTGCAGGAGTCGTAGTTAACACACAGTTGAACTCGTTCCCGTGGCGAATAAACACTATATAGCTATCTCTAATTTCCCAACTAAGTCGAAGTAAACGACTGAACCTTAATGTGTGAAATTAATATTCGTCAAGTTGCGTCGTTAGTCGTTAATTTAACGACAGACGATCTTTGGAGAAACTATAACACGTACATATAGGAAAGTGCATCGTCGTTTGGCTATTTTCCCAAGCGGAAGTATACACCGCCGGGTGTAACTCTGTCGCAAATGCACGCGCATACATTGTTACAAAATTATGGAAGACACGTGCCTGCATCAACTGCGTGTAGGAGGCGCAAATTTCAGCAAAGCAGAAGAAAGGAAATAAAAAAAGAAAAAAGAAGAAGAATATGGAAAAGAAGAAGTAAAAAAGCAGAAAAGTGGGAAGAATTAAAGAAATTAATAAGACGCCTGTAAATGATCCTTTGTGAGAATATGCAAAGGAGTGTGGAAGATGAGACTCTCTCATTATTCAAATGAACTTGATATAAATTATATAAGAAGCCAAACGTCGTTCTGTGGAAATAGCGTTTCCAAGAAATGCATAAACTTGAACCAATAAACTTGAACGTTATAATGCATTAGAACTTTCAAGTTTATTGGTGTGAGTAACGTACACTATATGCTTAGGGGCCATCCATAAATCACGTGGACAGCTTTTCACAACTTTTTGACCCCCCCTTCCCCATTGTGGACAACCGTGGAAATTTGGCGAACACCCCTCTCCTCTTCCCAATCCATGTGGACATATTTTATAAAAATATAAATAATATATCCATGTGGATTCTAGCTCGACCCCCCCCCCCGGTCCCCCTCGTGGAAAAGCGTGGAATTTTGCCATACCCCCCTGCCCCCCTAAACTGTCCACGTGGTTTATGGATTGCCCTTTAATAAGTTACGAGTACCAGAGACCCAGTCAATTATAAATAAGTATTATAAATATGTACATAATCATCAACGTACCTATTGTCATTCAAAAAGGTGAAAAGGTCCATTGGAAAAAATGGATTTTGTCACCACTATAGAGCTTCCTCTATAGGGAACGTTCATAAACCACGTAGCTCCATTTTGAATGTACCTATTTTAAACCTCCCTAGGTCCATGAAGTCTACCGTAGCTTTTGTCCTAAATTGACCCCCCCTCCCTCCAATTGGCACGTGGTTTTTTGAGTGCTTTTAGATTTACTAGGTATGATTATCAACAAATAATTTAATACAAATAAATCATTTCTATATTTCACGTATCAAATTAAATATAATGTCCATCAATTATACATATCAAACAAATATTTGATATGTATATTTTGGCGCGTTATTTTGAATTTGAAACTGAATAATAAAAATTACGTCGCTTTAATTTTAAAAGTCATAAGGGGTGTAAGGGCTACGTGGCCTGCACTCAGTAGCCCCCTCCCCCAATGTAGCCTTTAGGTAGCTTTTGATCACCCCCCTCCGTAGGTACTAAATGGGTCACGTGGTTTATGAACGTTCCCATATATGTGATGACTCATGATGATTATACTGTAAGTATAAATGAATTGAAATATTTGTGTACGAGTAAGACTGTTAGAGTGAAAATGCAAAAAAAAATACAGGGATAGTAATTATACATATGACTATACTAATACAGCATTCATCGGTAATGAAAGTTATGCACGTACCACACGTCATTACAGTTCAATTCCTAATCTACTAGAGTTTCGCAACGAAAGGTAGTTACTCGTAATTAGATATATCGGTGCAACTCGTCAGTTCTATGATTGCATGGTTTCACAAGAAAGTTTATACATGTATTATGAGAAAGTTATAATAGACAGCAAGGCCAGGGACGATGGAAGATCTTGATCACTGGGAGAAAACTGGAGGACTTATTACTTATTACTCATTATTACCTGCTGAAACTAAATTGTATATCATGAATAAGCAATTATAATACGGAAAAGTGAAAAGGAAAATAATCATCGACAAGAATATCAGACGAAAGTGTCTATCGCTTTCAGTGATAAGTATACATTGTGCGATGCAAATGCAGGTGCATGAGAAATACATGCACATTTTGCGATAAGATTGCAGATGCACCAAGGGTATCATCTTTATCTCTGTTTATTCTTTATGCATCGATAAAAACGCTCGTCCATGCTTGCAATAACTGTTTTTTCCTTCTCCATACAAATTTTACGACGTAAAATTTATTATTTACCAAGCGTACGTGTTCCCTCTCGGAACCTGAATTATAGTGAAAAGTTGAAAATTACTAAATAAAATAGTGCAATACAACGAATAAAATTGGAAAAACTTTTCACTACTATACTTTCACTACTTTACTTGCTCTGATTCCAATACGAATATATTACTACCCTAAAACGCCATGGAAGGCGCCCGTGTGGAAATGTGCCCAGATTAGCCCATACTATAATTGGGCGCCAATGTGTGCCCAACTGGGTAGCCCAAATATGGAAAAAAAATTAAAAAGATTCGATTGTTTTCATTATATAATTAAATAAATGCAAAGTGTGATTAATACTGCACTTTTTTCAATAATTCATATTCCTGAATTATTAAACCTAAAGTTTCTAGAGCCAGTAACTGTTTAGTTTATACTTAAGTTTTTATCTAGCTTAGAAGCGACGAAGAATAATTAAATTTAAGATTTGATATCGATTGGTTCATGTTTTAAATATGTTTAATTATAATTAATCCATAATTTGTTCATTTGTTAAATATATCGATCCGTTCATATGTAAAGATTAAAAAAAAAAGCAATAAATCTTGTTTCTGCAAAAACAAGTTTTCTTTGTAATATACTTAACATAAAGATTAACCAATTTTAATATTTTATTGTTAATTGGTCAGTCCACATTCAGCCCAAATAATAACTGGGTAGAAAAAATATTGCCCAACTTGGGCCCAACTAGTTTCCCCTAATATGGGTTTTAGTTGGTATGAGCGTTACAATCCAAAATGGGCCCCACTTAGAGATCCCACTTGGGCCCCAGTTGGTATTTGGGCAAACTATCTGGAACCCAGTCTGGCCCCAGTCGATGTTTCCACACGGGCGTTAGCTGCTGTTGCTGAAAGCTACATTGATGAGTCCATCAACAATAAAATTACAAAATCAATTGTTTTTAACTCTACTACCTCCAGTGAATATTCTTGCGATAAATCAGCGTCTATATGCGAATGTCGATTAAATCGACACTTCCGGTGAGAATGTAAACTGCTCTATTTCCGAGGACACAAACAATACATCGTAAAATACATAGGTTTTTCCAAGCGCTAATATCAAAAGTAAAATTTAGTTTTTAATATTAATAATTGTTCAAATTTAAGTATCAATAACTTCAAAAACCAGTAATTACTCATATTACTCCTTTGTATTAAAAGATAAAATAAAGGTTTTAACTTTCTTACAAATAAAAAGATGAATGGAAAAGATTCAAATTTTTAAGAATTAATATGAGAATTTTAAGAGTTTTTATACATTTTTCAATAATCTCAAGGAATATCAAAAGATTTCAAGGGATATTTCAAGCGATGAGCAGTGATTTTAAGGAATTACTATAGGAATTTGACGGAATTTGAAGATTTATTGAAGAAATTCAAAATAGTTGATGATCTATATGATGACTGTGAATATCTGATAATATACCTAAATTTTTTCCATGCAGATCAAGGTCTTTCTATAAATCCAATTGTTCATTAAAAATAGGGTAATTTTGATTCTAAAAATAAGTAGGAATGGTTGAAACGCGTGACTACTTCCTTTTATGTCGAGGACACATCCAGAAGCGTATTTATGTAACAACAATAGATTTAGACGGTGAGTGGACCAGTGGGGCATGAAAGCGAGGGGAATGCAAAATCGAAAGCAAGGAACTTGCACTTTGCCCAACGCAACGTGACGAGGCTTAAGCTTTTAAATAGACGTAGTTAACTTCTTTACTTCTCAAGACAGAAAGTGTGTAATGGAAAATATTCCCTAATATTAAGTAAATAAAGTAAAATAAGAAAACAACAGCAAATAAACAAGTCTAGATTTATAATGATGTATTTATAACGAGTTCAGTCATCGTATCGGTTCTTAAAAATAGCACGTCTTTCAGTTTCAGGTAATAATTATAGTATTTGCCACATATGTCGCGTCGCATCGGTGATTCCCACGGATTGACCCGAACCGAGTGATCGATTGTTGTTGCAATTCACATTACAGATTGCACAAATATCCGCAATAATTGCGATTGTAATGTATATGTATAGGTGCAGGTGCGATAATGCTTAATAGACATTTGATGAGATACACATGCATAATACGCTTCGATTTCACACAAAATTCCATGTAAATTTCCGCTTAATTCTGTATCTCTTTTTAATAACGCTCCATCGATCATGTTTGTCGTGTTAGTTATAGACTTGTGTTTATGCACAAAAAGTTGAGAAAGGACAGGAACGGCATTTTTTGATCTAGTGACAAGATATCAGTGAATTAATAGCCGATTAATGAAGAGGCGATTTCATAAAGCGACATATTAATGAAAGTACGAAATTATTTCAGATTCAATTCAATTAGCTCGTAAAACTGTATTTATATTTTTACGTTGAATTCAATAGTAATTCTATAATGTAAATTTTTCACTGAAATAATTATCAATTCTAATTAAATTGCGACTTTCTCTCTAAATCTGAATTAGTGAAAAGTCGGTCACTAATTTATTTTAGTTAAAATTTTTACTAATTATTAGTTGTATTTCATTATTTCATTTAGTAGTTTTGAACTTTTCACTAAAGTTTTAGTCATAAAATGACTAAAAATTAGTAGAATTTTTCACTAAAGTAAATTAGTGACCGACTTTTCACTAATTCAGATTTAGAGAGTTTATATCAGTATGAAATTAATATTTTACTTTGTAGATTAATAAATTCACTATTCAAGAAACTTGGAAGTTTTGCATATGTCATGCATTTATTATTTTCCAATTTTATACACGTTTGTCTATTCTTGTAATATAATTGAAGCTACAAATATTTTCTAGCAACTTTCTTAACATATTGTAATTTCTCTCATGAAATATTTATCATTTTATATCATATAGAATATTTATATATTTCCAGATTTGGTTTTTCTCTTTACAAGTCCATAATTAAATTTCTGGTTGTAATTTAAAGTTGTGCAAAGTTTTGAAAAGAGATTCAATAAACTTTTTATTATTATGAAACGACTAACCAGTGAGTGATTAAGAGCTTGAGTAATTCGCGAACAAAAAGCATTTAGTGTTTGATGAAACATACTCAGACTATTTGTAATAGACGCCGAGAGTGTATAAGTTCCGCTTTGCTTTAGTGAATTATCAGCACTTACGCATGATTCACTGGCAAGTGAATTAAACAGAAACCTATATAGCGTAACTACTTTGGTATGACATTTCATCCTTTGCTCATATTAGTTACTTATAAGACAATTTCTCAGCCATTGTTACATATTTTCCTCATAATAATCTATACGCATGACTCTGGAACTCATAGATAGCGATTTGTTATGCAAATCGAAACTTCCTTATGATTATTAGTTGACAGGACGGAGCCTGAGAGCTCAAATTAATTGGCTCGATAGTTTGTGACGCAATTTTTTTTATCTCTTGTTTACCAGTCGAGATTTGAAAAAAGGAGAGAAACTTTATTGTACATATGTTACATCCTCCTTTCTTTATTTTGATCAGTCGGATCATTTTAAAATTAAAAACATGAAAGATTTATTATTAAGAAATCTACGGTTAGTTATATCAACGATTAAAATATCAATTGGAAGATTAATTACGCTTTACTGAATATAAAAAGGAGTCAGAAAAGAAATAACAGATTTAATTTAATGACTTTGAGTTAATTTCCCCTACTATGGGGACTTTTTATCTTGAATTCGACTCGAAAATTTTTTAAACAATATCAACGCGACTCTGCCAGCATCGTAATTGTTATCATTGTAATATGACCCATTTTTTACAAGGCTTACACAGAACGTATGTTCATACAATCTGGTAACATTGCATTAAGTTCTGTCACGTCATATTGCACTACGTCTCTTCTTTTTTTCCTTTTCCCATTGTAACGGAAGGGACCATATTTTATTTAAATTTGAAAATCGTGGCTACACTGACCGGAAGGGGGAACTACCATTTGATCTTGAGGAGGAGGCGCGAAATACAATGGAGATTTACTTTACTTTTATACGAAAATGAAATATGTACGAAAATTAAGTAAACATATTATTCACGTGATAATAATTTCGTAATATTCAATCTATCATGTGAAAGTTTGCGTGAGAGTGTGAGTTGGTAAAAAATGCTCGAGAATCAAGGCGCTAACGATCTCTATCTCTGAAAACCAGGTTATCTGAATAAAAATGCAAGTTAGTTGCTAGAAAGTTAACTGCACCGTGAAGCAAAGGCAAAGATCAAGTTCTAACCGCGAAACTACGATTGTCTACACAGACAAGCGTGCGTATTGCATTCACGCAGAATTTTTATAATGGAAACATGTCAGAAAGAATATAATTTTTTCACAGGGAATAATTATTTATTTATTTATCATTATTAAATGAAGGATTTTCATCATGTCCTTGAATTTTGAACCTTTGTTATTTTAAACCCTTTGTCGTGCACCCAGAAAACAGTTTCTTTGATATACGGTCAAAGAAAAAATTTCTTTAAATTAAAGAAAGTTTTTTTGATTCAAAGAAATTTTCTTTAATTAAACCAAAAATTTTTCTTCATATCAAAGAAAATTTCTTTGAATCAAAAAAAATTTCTTTAATTTAAAGAAATTTTTTCTTTGACCGTATATCAAAGAAATGTTTCTTTGATTTAAAGAAACTGTTTTCTGGGTGTGCTTTTAAGTCTTTAGTAGTGAACCTGCACTGCATGCATTTTTACGATTCGATCGAGCCTTTTATCAGTTTCAATAAAAGAACTGATAATATTTTTCAGATAAATATTCAAGATCACGAATGACAAGACCGATTTTTTTTTATAAGATTCTTGACTGTTATAAAATCGGATTTCTAAAGTTCTCACAGTCGTCAGGGATAAGAAACAAAAGATACTTCGATTTTCAATGAAGGCAATATCAATTTTCTAAGCGATTAGCCTACTTTTCTCAGCTACAATCATTATTCTGCTTTCATTGAGCCTTTAGTCTGCATTGCACTATCGAAAGATTCCCTCTATTGAAGGCTTAATTCAACTCGCAGGCTTCACACTTGGAGATCCCAGTTAGGCCCCAGTTGATACTTGGGCAAACTATCTGGAACTCAGTCTGGCCCCACTCGATGTTTCCACACGCGGGAAAATAGAATTTAGGGAATATTAATGCGTCTCCTTTTATTTCCATTATTACCTTCGAATCTACTCTCGACGACTCGTTCAGGACACGTTGAGGTAGGTCCAGAAGATGGAATTTCAGGGACATGGAGGGTACCGAGTACGGGTAATTGTCGAAAGAGTGGGAGTGAATGAAGGTACTCGACTTGACTGGTGAAGATAGTAGGGGTGAGGGAAAGGAGGGATGAAGAGAGTAGAGGTGAAGGTGAAAAAAATTGAAGGAGAGGGAAATTATGGAGAAGGCAGCAAGGGGGAAGGTGGAAGTGAGATCATGACTGCGTCATCGTTGCACTTTCTTCTCCTGTTGAAGAGAAGAAAACGCTCTGCGTGCGTGCACTTCACCTTTCTCTTTCTCTGCCAGATTATAACTTAACCAAGATCGTGACTGACAACTTCCGATCCTCCAATGATGTCGTCTCCTCAATTATCAACTGCAAGTTACGAGTTTTCGCTAAGTTCTGAAAGCGCGACTGAGGTCGCACTCTGCACCTGACAATGAGCGGCTTAATTAGGAGATTGAGAAATGAAAACTTTCCTTCTTCTAGAAAAAGAGCTGTACTCCTGCACTCGGCTTTCCCTTTCCCTTTCCCGATCTAATCATATACTTATCCTAGTTTCTAGGTATATTCACTACACTCGCAATTTGCTACTCTTTTTTTCCTGCAGGTTCAAGATCAAGAGATCACGACATATCTCTCAATAGAGATCGACATGAACATTTTCAATCTCCCTTTTGTCAACATTTTTATATATGGGACATTTTTTCCCTGAAATTTGACTTTGATCGAACTCAAACTTGGGCAAAATGTAGAGTCCTACTAGATGGTAGTACTTTACAGAAAAATAATTTTATCAATTGGATAAAAATTTATCGAGATAGGGGAGGGGGAATTTTTAGATTTTGTGCTGGTAGACCAGTGTTGGGTAAGTTACTTTTTTTTTGAGTAACTAGTTAAAGATATGTTACTTAATGAAAAAAATCTTTTAAAGTCTTTTAATATCTTTAGAATATTTAGAATATGGTTTTAGATAATATATCGCTTTTATAAATTTATGTATTATGAACATCATTTTATGAATATAAATGATTTAAAGATATCCTTCCGAAAACCCACATTGCATACGACTGAAGCGATAACCAAACATAAATAAATGTTGTTGTGTGTATAATAAGAAGAATTATACAACAAGCATAATTACATAAGAAAATATCACGTTACGGACTAATTTTCCGTTCCAAAAACGTAAACATCTATTGGAGAAATAATTCAGTTTTCTTTACAATGATGTTTCATATTATTCATATTATTACTTTTAAACTCTCATTTGTGGAAATTCAATAATCAAGATTTACAAATCTCGCTGATGAAAATTGTTTCCTTGTTGAATAGATTATTGAGAAGGTAGAAATGCTTAACGACCATTATAATACGGAACAACTTACACTTATACAAATGCCTTACAATATTTCTTCCGCACAGAAAGTTACGTGAAAGCCTTTCGTTCCACTACATATAGGTAAAAAGCCTTTCTTTGCAATGGTGTTGCATAAATCTTGAAATTCTTTTATTAAATGTTATTCATTATTTGCGCAATGAAATATGCATCTGCTTCAAAATCGCTTGCTTCAAATATAATTAATTTGCTGGCGTATAGATGATAAATAATTGTTCAGTACATAGTACACTCGAAGCCTATGATAGCGGTCAGCTCGGTTGGTCGGCCGCTAACGCGGGCGTATTGGAGACGTCAAAAAGTCAGGGACGTATGTACATCCTCACAGATTTGGAGTTTTTCTTCAAATGTGAATCGCTTCCTTTTTGACATTTTTGTAACGCGAAACGAAACACTGACAGCGAATGGGAAACGACTGGAACGTGGAACGAACTGAACACAATTTTGGAGCAAACTATAGTGGTTGACGTAATTGAAACAAAACTAGTAGTTAACCTCTTAAGGTTCTGCCCACCTTGTTGATGCGGCAGTGCTGAGTTCGTGACGTCACCCTTCCCGCCCCACGGAACCCCTTACCAACTATATATATTACCGCCAATTCTACGAACCGCTACCATGAGTGTCGCTACCATGAGCTTCGAGTGTATATATCTATGCATATATGATAATAACATAATCAAAATGAAAAGAAAAATGCAGAGATTCTGCTTTTTCTTGATTTTGATACTCCCCATAAAGTATTTTACATCAGCAAGAATCATGAATGGCTTGTAATAATTATTGAATCAGGCAGAAACAATTTTACTGCCTGCATGCATACTTCTTTCAGTGAACTGCACTTACCATTAAATTTATAACCTCGCTATTCACTATCAAGGAATTTAAAAACTGCTATTAATTTCACAACTGCCTTAAGTATATATTTTCACCATTCCTGTTTTAGTATTGTCTAATAAAGCGAAGAATGCAGAATAGCATAATCTTCAAGGTCTCGAGATATCGTTGATTATACGATTCTTTCTGGGCAATAAGAATCCGTGGGAGAAGTAGTTTCTTTTCCACTGAAATCGTGGCTGCAGTGGAAAGCTGAAAGTTTTATGAAAGTGCATTGCATGTTTGTTGTGTGGTCGTTACGCATTTGTAAAAGAGGAAAGAGGAAGGAAAGAAGGACCAATTCATCCCTCCTTTGTCGACCTCCTATAAGACATCTAATCCAGCAATGCCACAGGAGAAAGATCATTTAACTTCTTAGCATCATCGATCAAGTTACTTGCAAACCAAAAAAATTCACTACACAATCGGTTTTTTAGTGAATTTTTCTGTAGATGAAATATAGTAAGCCACCTAATACCAAAGTCATCTATTAGTGAGAATTAATACACCGAAAAAACGATATTCTAATTTTAAGAATATCATATATTCTTACGATGTATTATACGATGTATTTATAATATTTAATATATTATTACGGGGTTTTTTCGGTGTATATAACGATAACTTATTCATTATTCTTCACGTGTAAAAGGCATCAATGTAAAATCGTTTGGCTTAACATATTCATAAATACTGATGTTTGTCGACAGTATATATGCATCGTTAATAATCTTCTTCCTTCCTCAGTTTCCACCACACGGTCGTTTCATGCGTCACGTTATAGGTACAATAGTCGTATTCACAATTGCAGTTTGTTTACATCAAGTTGTATATATTTGCTATAATGGCTTAATGGACTATAGAGGCATGCAATCGAATTTCTGCAATGCACCTGCAAATGAATCTGAATTCGAATATTTATCAATTCTTTGAAAATTCCCAATTACATAATTCCCTTTACTACATTTTTGAGGTATGGAATTTTATTTTCTGCGGCAAGGGGGGGAGGAGATAAAAACATAAAAAAAAAATATTTTTATTTAAAATAAAAATAAAATGGGTTATAAGAAATATATTTCTTGCTATCTTTAACACATATAAAAGGTTTTTCTTCGTAAATCGTTTCTAGAGATGAACTCATTTAATATTTTGTCAATATTCGTGGTTTTTCCAGACAGTTTTCAAGATATGGAATTCCATACCTGGATTTGTTCCAGGTATGGAATTCTCCATGGCATCCATACTGTTTACGCCGTCCCTGGTATCGAGAGATTGAAAGTAGTCTCTTCTCAATTATAGCAATCAAGAACTCGTAATTCTCCATTCTTCGTGATGGATTGTGGAACTATGAGAAACGTTCTATTTCTTTCAAGGCGAAGATTTATTCTCTTTAGATAATCCATAATACGCTTGAAACATATAACTATAAATATTAATAAAGTGCATAAATCCATAAATGCATAAATGCGTAGATGCATTTATGCGGCACGGCATATCTAAAATGTAATAAACATCATATAAATTTATGGAAGAAGAGTCTGAAATCTGAGTTGATGACAGTCTTTACGATAGGTACTCGAATAAAGTGTGGGCTTTCCAAATAAGAAGCACTTTCTTTCTTGCATCTGGTATTATGGAACGATTGAGGCACGAAACTTTGTGCATGAGAAATGGCAATGAACTCTTGATGGTGTATAGGCGTAATACACACATCACGCTATTCGAACACGGTAGTTGTAATAGCAACCTCCTCTGTGATGTGTATCGTGTAGCGAATGGAATTTCGAGAGCGGCCCTGGCGAAACTTTCGAAGACATTGAACCGACGCGACGAAACGAAACGAGAGGTTCAAGTCGCGAGTCATGACTGAGTCCGCGGTTCGAGTCTCAAGTTCAGGGCCAAGGAATTAACATTTGGCAATCATCAACCGGTTACCCACCCCTATGATCATGAATGCACTCAAATTACCCTATGCATTTATCATGAATAGAGACGTGCAGCATATTTGCATGTACATCATTTTCTCGAAAATTTTACAATTAAGGTATTTTTTTATTGCAAGATATTTTTGTATTTATAACATGAGCACACTATTGGCCGGAAGATTGCCAATATTTGTCATTTGGAAACGATTGAAATTATTGTATGCTCTACTCTCGGTTTTGTTTTTACTACATATTTTATTTTCTTGGAACATTAAAACGTCATGTCAATAAATTATGCTTATGGTAATTTTTAAAAATCTTATGTTAAAATATATCTTAATCTTCAATAATTTTATTTTAGTCTCAAAAACAGTCCTGCCATAAAAATTACTTCTATGAATGAAAATTTTAACCCTAGACTTTACTTTAATCCTATTCATATGAGGACTAGAAATCTAAAAAAGTATAAGAACCATTTTTCAAATTTTAGGAGCGGACTGGAGAGCATTAGGCTAATAGGCATTAGCTAGTATTGAAATTATTGGAACAATAAAGGTGTCAAGCGGATCGAAAATAGCTATCCAGCGCCATAACACTTAAAGTAAGGAGGACAATAATTCTTTTCTTTGCCACTCTAAATACGGGCCACGATTAGAAAGGTCCGTACCGGGCAATATTGTGTGCGGCGGCGGCGGTACTATTTCACGGTGGTCTAAGTCTAGTTAAAGTAAAGTAGGCCTCTGCCTACCATCGGAGCACTTGACCCCGATATTCAGTGCCGCCTCTCTTTCACCTCGACACGACTAACCATTTTTTACGCAACGCCCTAACGATTCATAAATCCGCGACATCACTCGAGAGAAATCGAGACGCCACATTGCGGGGCGATATAATTATGTATAAAGTCGCAAAAGTCGTAGGATTCCTGCATTTCCTGTCGAAAGGAAGATAAACTTGCGCGGAAACTCTTGAAAACTTTTACATACCGTATTGTAATACCACTAAGTAAGTAGGTCTCTGTGAAGGTTAAAATTCCAGTTGCATTGTTACACTGATATTACATTCACGTAACCCAAAGCTTTGAAATTCTAGTTTTGCTTTATTATTACTGAACTATTTTCATGTGAAAAAATTACGCAACATTTGTTACGACAGATAAGAAAATATGGAACGGTTATGATCTATGTCTGGTTATGAAAGACTTTTTCCACTAGATCTACACAAATCAGCTACATAATTCTGAACTGGATGCATGCGGCGCAGAACTCTTAAAGTGAAGGAAAAGCGATTCTAAAATGGTATATGTAACTGTAAACTAAAATTTAGGAACGTGCTATGTATGTCTATCCCACTGGGATTCTAGTTAGAATATATAAGCTAATAAGAAGCGTGGAGAATTTCACAGAAAATGTACTCTCTCAATCTGAATTAGTAAGAATTTGACTACTTGAAGTAGTAGCCTTATATATTTGAGTACTAAATTATTAATTCTTCCACTTTCGTACTAAATGAAATATAGTAAACCACCTATTACCAAAGTAAATTAGTAAGAACAACCTACTAATCTATTTAGTAGTTTTACTTACTACATGTATGATAATTGGATTGTTTACATTCACGTAGAAAACTGGATATTAAATTGTAATATCTAGCTATTTAAATATGGGACGACTATCTAGATATTTAGATATAATATCTTGATATTAAAACTTAATATCCAGATATTAAAATATATTATCCAAACATTCTAACATCCAATATTTTGATATCTGCATTAAGTATTAATATCAAGATATTATATCTAAATATCTAGATAGTCGTCCCATAGTTAAATAGCTAGATATTACGATTTAATATCCAGTTTTCTCTGTGTTCAATTGTTCTTTGAACATCAATAATGTTAAACCCTTTGTATAAATCACTATGTTATTTTTATCATATAATATCATTTTTATAGTTTATTTAACAGATTTTAGAAGATTTTATAGGATTTCAAAAGGTTTTGAAGGAAAGAAAATTAAATTAAAATTTTTAAAAATAATTAATTTATTTATTAATATTCATTTAATTTTTTTTTTAATTTTTTAAAGAAAATTCTTTATAACGAATTCCATTAATATGAACATTGGAAGAAAGTAAAACAAACAGAATCATGATCACGAAACGTTAATTATTCTTTCTTGATAAGTGCAGTGTAATAACTATATAATTACACAGTAGAGCTCCAGCATGAATGTAGAATAGACGCTTCATCCTGCTGTTTTTGTTCTGTGATTCGTTATGCAGACGCTAGAAAACTTATGGGAAAGATAAAGAAAATAAGGGAAAGTGTATGTGGGTACTGCAAAAAAGTAGCAGTAGAATCGTGAAGGATTGCAGTAGGTACTTTCACTCGGTTGAATTATGTTCTGCAAGTGTAATAATTGTATGTTAGAAATAATAGTCACTTATGGTGAGGATGAGCTAACAAAATATGCATAATCTTCACTTATAATGAAAATTCAGTATTTATACTGGGAAGAAATTGTAATACATATATATATATAATGTACTAATTGTACGCAATATAGAATGATTTAAGTTAAGGCTTCTCTTCGATTATTATCGAAGTTAAGCACCACTTGATTGGTTTAATTGGTTTAATTCTTAGAATCAAGGAGGTCTTATCATGTAATACCTTTATTATTTTCAAAAATCGATGTATGAGAAAACTAAGAATGATTTTTTAACGCTGTTTCGATTATTGTATTCGTTCATTCTTAATCTTTTAACATTGATTTTTGTTCTATATAAAATTCACATTTTCGCGAATTTTATTTATCCTTTACTATACGTCCTTGTTTTTTAAAGGTGGGGGTGAACGTTTTCAGGCAAGCCGTTGCACTTATCGAGTGCAATATACCTACAATATGCCTAAGCTTAATTGAAATCACACAAAAACAAAAAATCTGCATAACTTTTTAAATTTTTATTCGAATTATTCTGTCACCGAGGACAAAAATTTGCATAGGATGCTTAAAAAATGATCATTTTCAATAACTAAAAATTTTGAAAAATTACACAATGGCGGCCATCCATAAGAAAAACTAGTGTGTGTATGAATTTTCTATTTTGCAAGGACTCTTAAACCGAGGAGAAATTCCGACATCACATGTTTACTATATACTTTTTGAAAGGAATGATTTCTGCTCATATAGGCAGTACAACGTCTGCGAAGAATGAAAAGGATGAACGAGATGTTTGAGAAGCATTGGGTGCCAGTATGTATCTACATTCACCTAAGGAGAAAGTGTCAGTATCGGGGAGAGTAGCCAAGAACTTCTAACTTTACAACGACTCTCTTCCAACCGACCTCGAATAATATCGTGGTTCAATGTCCCAAAGAAATGACACTTGATCGCACGAAACAATTTCACGGTGCGGAGGTTCCGAAAGTTTACGCAATCGTTTCTTTAATTTCTCCTGGCCTTCGTGGTGTTTTTTTTATATATAATCCGGAAATTTTTATATTCATGCGTTTTCTGCCTAGCTATCACTTATTTATCACTGCATTTATCTTTTTACTTGGATGCGAATTATCAGAATGAAGTGCAATAATAGTTTTTCAACGTTTTTCATTCTTCCCATTAATACGAACTATGACTTTTGTAAATTATATTTTTTATCTATCTTATTTAATGCAAACTTTTTAAAGTTTAAATAAAAATTAAATAAAAATCAAACATACATATCTTTTTTCTCATTAGGAACAAGCTTTGAATGTTAGTATTATAGGTACATTTTTAAAAAAATTTTAAATACGAATCTTAATTAGACTTTGTATTCCAGATTTATTTTAAATCCCGATTACTTCCTGCATAGTTTTCCTGATAATTGATATTTTGATAATATATTGAAAGGCATGTGTAAATAATTATCAAAGAATTTAATTCACTCAAGATGTAATTACGATTCATTATACAGGTATATCTAAAACTTGATCAACTTGATCAAAGTTCTCTCAATATAAAGATTAGATATAATACTTTACGTTTTTAAGGAGGTCAACCGTACTCTTCCATATGATTTATTTGTCGTTGAATGTAGACACTGGACATGGACAATACTATTGTTACACAACCTGGTTAAGTAATCGCATGATCTGAGCATAAGAAAATGATACCAAGGCTTCTCATTATTTGTAAGATAACGGACCAATGATATCGACCTAAATACGTTGAAACCATCGTTTGGATTTTCGATGTTCGTGCATTTTACTCCAATGCCAACAAATATTGGCCATTCTTCCGTCACGATTCGTAACATAATCACGCATGTTTATCTAAAATACATCTGATAATTTCATACAGAAATGTGCGATAATCATTTACAAAATATTAGATTTCGAGAGCATGTTTTCCTTCTTGGCCATAGCAGGTTTTGTATTCCACTTCCGTAACTGATACGCAAACGATAAAGAAATGAGTGGAAATTAATTTAAATTTAAATTATTCAAAAATCTCTTTATGACAAAAGAGACTTCTACACGGAGAAAAATGGAATTCAGCGGTTTTGTAGCATTTGCACAAATTCATGAAACAAAACTTTTATTATAAGACAGAGTCCAAATATACGGTAATCATTCCTAAACAGTTTAGTAATGGTTTCCGTACTTTTGGGAGTTTGGTAATCATTCATAAATAAGTTTAGTAATAGTTACCGTATTTTTGGACTCTGTCGGGAGTTTTTGTAACTGTTGCAAGGCCGCTGAACTCCATTTCTCTCCGTGTAGTTATCGATCGAATTGACCAACTGATCAATAAAAAAGTAAGACATCAAATTAGAGCCACTGGCCTATAAATATAACAACTAAAATGACGTGCGATATGGAATTGAGGTCAAATATAAGAAGATAAATATTGAAAAACTGAGGTATCGACGAGGTATCGATGTTATCAAAAAGAGATTGTCAATTTTGGTTTTGTTTTGTATCAATTGAAAACAAAGAAGCACATCATATGAGTCATTATACGATGTGTATAGTCATTTAGTCAAGAATTTTCAACTGAAAAAAAAATACAAAAATAAAAAATTAGTATAGATAAATAATTTGTCACTTTTATTCCATCAGGATTCGGATACAACATGTATAAAACGGGATTAATCAGAGCTCCTCGGTATGTTTTTGAATTGCGGCACATGTTTTTTATTTTCTAGGTCAAATATGACAATCACGTGACTAAGAAAAGTGGTCTTTGAACGAGAGAAAGAGATTCTAATTCTGAAATGCCCGACCTAAAAAATGCTGCGGTGGCAGTGATGAATGATAGCTGAGGCGCCAGTCCTACAAATGAAAAAAAAATCAACAGAGGGAATTTTATTAAGTTAGATTTAAAATAGAAAGAAAGAAATTGGCGAGGAATCAGTAATTTAGGATATTTCTATTGAGAAAAATGATACTTAATTGAATTCGTGGAAATTTCTGAATATTTCAAGAGGTTAAAAATATTTCAAAAGAATTAAAGATATTTTTATAACACATGCATAACATAAATCGGAAAATTAAAAATTAGAACAAATTAGTCATTCGAAAGAAAGACAATTAAATCAAACAGAAACTCGGAGAAATAAAAATTAGGGTCAATTGTTATTCGGTGATGAAATAAAAATGATGTGAAATAAAAACTAGGTAAAATTTAATTTGGGGAATACTCTCGGGAATACTTATGCGCTTCAGAGAGTTTGGAAAGCCCAGCCGATTGTTAACCTCGTGAGAGTTAACCTTGTGGGTCAGTCTCGAATGACGCGTGTTGGTTATAGTGGCAGTTAAGCGATCCCATGTCAAGGCGCGGGCGTAGAGCGGAGAGGAAATAAGGGTAATGTAGGTCAGTAAATGTATGACTACCACTTTCTCCGGACCGTTCGAAAACAGGCTCCGCCCGTTTTAAGAGCTAGACTGTACGTGTACTTTACAGTTGTACAGGTACACCATCGTGCTGGCATCATGCTCTTTGTGGATCTTCTCCGGATCGTTGCCTTTGCCTCTTCAATTCTAACGGGAGAATCGAACGGTACTCACGTATACGATCTTATGTTAGAGATGAAAATCGGACGGATCAAGGCCACGATTTGACGAAAGGCATCTGCTCCTTTGAATTTCGAAAACGGAAACGCCTCCACTTCCTCACAGTAGCCCCCTATACCTTATATGTATATGGTTCATATATTCTTGTTGTTTCAACAAATCTGCTGTAATCGATATTGAATTCAAATTCACATTTACATAATTAATTTTTTTTTATTTATCGTAAAAGATAGGTTGAAATGTGTCCAGATTAGCCCATACTACAATTGGGCGCCAATGTGTGCCCAACTGGGTGGCCATTGTTAAGTCGAAAAAAAAAAGTCACAAGTCTCAAAAAAAATTAACAACTTTTTTTTTATTACAATATTTTCGTTTTTCTTCTTTAGATAGCTTCTAAACTCTCGTCATTTAGTACAGGTGAAATCGAAAAATTCTGAAAATTTTGGCTAAATTAGCAAATTACAAATTTTTGCAAGAGGAAAAAAAGATGCGCCTTGAAATTCTCTACAATTAAGCAGAAATTAATAATAAAGACGCAAATATCACACTCTAAAGTCTGTTGGTAGATTTTTTGTTACACTTGGAGGCGATTATAATTCCAGCTTCAAAGAGAGATTTCCAAATATAAGAACGATTTTTGCCCTCTTTCATAACATAACGGAAAATGTAAAAATGTAATTATTGATTAAATAAGATGTGACGAGGTGAATGCAAATGCAAATGTTTGAGTTATAAATAGAAGAGTCGATGTATATATTTATAATTAAATTATCTATATATTGAGTATAGTTTAATGCGGGATGAATTACTAAACATAAATGATCATTCAAATCGAGTTAACTGTAAAGTGATTCTTGACTGAAGTTCACCTCGAGCTGGAATTATGTATCAAGCAGTAGAAGATCTATTCAAACTAAGGTACGTCCAACTGTTCTTTGGTAGAATGGCAGATACTCATCTTTATGCAGAGATATTCTAACGAGCCGCAACTTTTCAATCTCGTCATTTGAATTTCTATGAAGGTAAAGAATCATCAATTACAAATAGCAGAGACATCCATTTTAGGAAATTTAGTGTAATACAAACACTCTCTCAAGAAAAGTAGATTCATAATTATTTTTAAGAAAAAACAAATAATAAACTTCAAATTTTAATAGTAGAGCCCATAAGCACTGTCATCACAATACCTATTGTCTCGTTAAAGAAGGTAAAAAGATCATTTTTTTCTTTTATAAAGAATAGGTGAGAAATAGGAACTTCGCTGATTCAAATTTAGAGAGAATTTTCTCTGGAAAATGTGAAATCAAGTGAGCACAAGAAAGTTCAGACTGCTATTACCAACACGATAAATATAATGTCCCCAAAATGCGTGGGTTATTTTATTAGCATGTTTTATCGTGCATAAATTATTGAAAAATTTGTATTTTTAGCTCATGGAAAAATTTATTAGTGATTGTTCAATATTATATGTATGGAGAGAATTATTAATAAATTGAAAAGATGCAATTATAAGTCAAAACAAGTCTTGAATCCGATTTCGAAGAAAAGGCGTTAACGATTCACTTCCAGAAATGCAGCTTAAGTTAATCACAGGCTTTAGAAATCATGTGCGGATGCACTTTTAAATCGATGACATCTTAATCTAGATAGATTATCATTCAATTATGTCAATAATGTTCTTATTGAATTTTTATACCAAATCAAAATAAGGAAAAAGAAAATATATATATATTCAGGAAAATATGTCACTAACTGCGGGATTTAAATCCTTTAAGGATACAGTTAAAAAGTTAATTATCGACTTCGAACATATACCTATGAACTCGAATCTTAAGGGCATGTGGTAATCATCATTTGAGCAAATTTAGTTTCCACGCAACTTTACACTCACAATAATAAACATTTTTTTACTAAAACTAGTCCATTTATAATTTTTATTAAATGAGGTAAGCAAAAGTAAATACAATCTTTTAAAAGAAAATATAAATATAAATATAGGCTCGTGTGTTTCCTAATTACGCCCTACTCCTTAGTTACGTCAGTTGACGTAACCTCTCTTTTAAAATAATTGTTTATAGAGCTAATGAAATGTGACATTAGCCTAACCTATAGTATAAAACAATTATTATTATTTTTCGTATTCCCGTTTATAGGCTTTATGGTTACAGTGCCAGCCAGCTATATATAATGTGTTCGTTGACGATATGATATCGCTAGAACAGTCAAAAGATATTCACTTTGACTAATATAAGGATATTCCTATATTTCCACGTTCGTTTCCAGCTATACGTTCAGCTGTCATAAGGAATAACTTTCCTGCCAGCATAGCCCAACTTTTTTTCCCGTGTATTATTATAAATATTTTTTTCTCACGCTAAATTGAAATGGGATTATGATACAGACGCTAATTATTATTTTCAAATAAAATTTCTTTATCTTTATTCTTATTACGGAGATCATAAATTACGTCATATAAGCTTAGACTTCATCGTACAAAGATATCAAAACATCTTACAGAATTTCAAAAGACTTTAAGTGATTTTTAAGGAACTTAAAAAAAAAATTCAAAAATGTTTCAAGATTTTTTCTGATCTTGCTTTATTCCTTCTAAAAATTGTATTTTTGTTTTTTGGAAACAAGAAAGAAGGTGGGGAGCATTGACTGAAGCCGGAATTCGACATTGGACCATTTTAAAAACGATTTTTGATCGTCGATTTCCTGAGGATGGTTCATATATTACAACTTGCGGTTACTGCCGTGATGGATGACGGCGAAAAAGAGGAAAAAGAAGTGTGACGACCGTCTTAAGCGTGCAGACTCGCGGAGAGAAAATCTAACGGTACAGGAATACGGCAACTCGGCTTTTAGCTCGCCTACATCGTGCTGATAATATTACGTCCTCGGGTTTCGTAACTCGTACCTCGTTTCATAACTGAAACGACTAGCGGTTCACCAAGAATGATATTGTACGGTACTAAATGATGCTTGCGCACAACCGAAAAACCCAAGGGGTCCTAAAATATGAACGCTCCTTTTTCTCTTTGTACATTATTACTTTTGATATGTGAATTATAATTGTTTGTGATTGCAAACAATTATTTTAATAAAGCTTTTACGCAAAAACATTTCCCTGACTTTTAGACAAATTTCCCTGACAGAAAAGTATTAAAAATGCGAACAAATTTTCAGTAAAAATACAATTGTAGCATAATTCTAGTTAAAAATTGATTAATTCTACAGAGGGAAAAAATTAAAAATTAAATATTTGTTGAGTAAAATGAAGAAATAGAATGTTTAGATTAAATCTTGGCTCCAACACCCTTAAACTGACAAAAAAAAATTGCAAACTGTCGTCATTTCCCTGAAAATTTTTTTTCCTGACATTTAATTCCTGGCGATAATTGGCGAAAAATTGAAAAAGTGTTGAGAAATCTGTTTCGGCAGGAGTAAAACTGCTATTCTCGGTACCTAGATTTGCAAGTTCAATGTGAATAAGATACTCTCGAGCTCTCAAAGGGAAAGAAGAAAGGAAGCGGTAGAAAAGAGGAAAATAGTGGGAAGATAAGTTGGAGGGGAAAAGAGAGCTAGATTTGCCGGTGCTAACATAATATCCAATCAACTCTTCGTGCTCCTTATAGCGGGCAACTTTCACATTACAACCGATCTCTCTTGCGCTTAAGAAAGTGCAGATGTAACAC
Organism: Synergus itoensis; assembly: GCA_904066005.1. Taxonomy (NCBI): domain Eukaryota; kingdom Metazoa; phylum Arthropoda; class Insecta; order Hymenoptera; family Cynipidae; genus Synergus; species Synergus itoensis. The sequence goes on along the minus strand of CAJFCP010000106.1, from coordinate 1,018,560 downwards.
TTACATTACGGGGCCAGCGTAACCTCCGTTAATTTAAGCTTTCGGTTACAACCGCAAAAGAGACGAGAGATATTGCTGAGTTCTGTTCTTCAGTCAATGCCAATGTCAATGTCAATGGCGATGGCCAACCGTGACCCGTAACTCGTCTATTCTGGTTCCCATAAAAAGAATTGTGTCTCATTATTATGCACTCTCTTCCACTTAAAACTTTTAATACCTACATCAGTAATTTCATTTAACATTAATAAACCTGAAGAGGCTGTGTATAATATATATATATATATATATATTTTTTTTTTTTTGAAGAGTTATTTTTATACCAGGCTTCACTGCACAAAATGCTCTTATCAGGGGAAATTGACTGATTTTTTTCATGAAAATAGAGATGAGAATAAATTCTTTTGAATACAATTATAATGCAGCCAGTTTATTAAATTCAACTTCAAACACCCTATAAAACATTTAACTTTCAATTAAATTTAAATTTTCAAACAAAAAAGATGAATTTTCAATGGAATAGTTTAATTTTCCACAAAAGAAACTTTTTCATTAAAGTAGTTTATATTTCATACAAAACGTAGAATTTTTTTAGGATTTATAATTATTTTTATAGGTATTTTAACAAATTTTAACGAATTTCAAGAGGTTTTTAAGAATTTTAAGAGATTTTAATAATTTTTGAAGGATTTCGAAGTCTTTGTAAAATTTTAAAAGGCCAGCAAATCAATATGTGCGCGATTATTTTGTTTTACTTGATACAATTTCAAGTAATTCAAAAGCCAATCAGGTTCGCAGCAACAAGAGATTTTCGAGACATTTCGTCGTTACTTTTTTTAAGATAGGAAAAGAGGAAAACAAGATTAATATAGGAAAAAGACTGAATCCTGTCATTCGAATTTTCTACGCAGATCAGCAGATAACTAGATATTGGAGACTAGAGATAAATTTGAAATACTTAATTATCGAAACCTGTCATTTGTTTCTAATAAATAATCAGCTACATATTTAATCGTTTCATACTTAAAATGTAATAACCATAAATTATAACATTAACTGAATAATATAGTACTTATAACAACCGGTTAGAAAGAGACGTGTATGACAGCGCATATTAATATAGTGCACCAACAGTATTAATATATTATAGATTATTAATATGACATAAATTTCTCCTAAATTCTCAATTTCATCGATCACGTATGTACCGTTATTATTTAGATTCTTTACGATGATTTCTCAGTGAACTTTTCTTGCTTGTTTCTTTAAGAGATACACAAGTGGGAAGTTTACATGCAGCCCACTGATGATGTCTATAGACATCATTTTTCAATTTCAGGTCGGAGAAATGCATCAAATGTGCAAGACCGTGATTCATAATTATTATTCTACAAAATCACGATCAGATATATAAAATTTTAATATGTGAATAATTTAAATAGCTTTAAATTTGTTTTAAAATGAAGTAAGGAAATTTTTTGTTATTTAATAATCAACTGTTAGTAAATAAAACTCTATAAGAAATATCAGTTACGTAATCTGGAATGCCACACCTTCTTGTTTTTCTTTTATCAAATGTTATGCGTATCAACTTATTATGAAAATATTTAATAAATTAACTTTTATCCTGTTTACTATGTTACATCATTTTATGAGAAATAAAATATTGATTACGTTTTTTCTCAGTTTATCGATCTATTATCTCACCTAGATGTAAAAACTGATAACACACAAAAACACACATATACACACCTCGGTAAGACTCTTATAGTATTTACTATTTGTCTACACATTTTATTGAAATTTGCAAATAAAACATATATTTACCTTCGCACAAAATTAAGGTCCAAAGCTCAAGAATGATTTCACACTGTTATTAGTGATTTACTATATCGTTATATAATTTCTTTTTCTCACGCTAAATCAGAATGGGATTACGATATAATTAGCGCGTCAATAAATATTTTCAAATAAAATTTTCTTATCTTTATCCTTATTAAGGAGATCATAAATTACGTCACATACACCTAGACTTCATTGTATTATATTATTTCAAAAATATCAAAACATCTTCCCAGATTTCAAAAGATTTTAAGTTATTTTTAAGGAACTTATAAAAAAATCAAAAGAATCCAAGATTTTCCAAGATTTTTAAAATCAATATTATGTACAATCTTCTGACAGAAGTAGATTTTTAGAAAGAGGTAGAGATAAAATATAGATTTTTATGTAATTGTAGGGAATTTTAGGTCTCTTTAGACCTACTCAAAATTCAAAATTCAACACATACTTCTGGAAATTCAGATTATTTGATGGAAATATGTATTGAAATGAATTTGGAAATTTTAAAAATTATTCGAGTAGTCCAAAGTTTATACAGGGTGTCCCACTACCCATACAACTACCGATAATATGTGGTAGAGCACAAAAAAGAAACAGAAAAGTCCTCTGCCAAATTTCAGTGGTTTCAGTGTACTGGATTTAGTCAGGCTTTGGAATTTAAACACTAATTTACACTCGACTTCCGCAATAGTCATCACCGCAATAGTCACCAGCTCTTCTCTCAATTGCCGCTTGATACTATTGCACATGCGCTGCGCTCGGCATCTGATTGGTTGCTATTCGCGCGCTGTTTAAAATGCTAAAAAATATTATTTTATATACAATACACATGCGCAATCGATGTGACATTTGAGGTAGGGAAATTGGTGACTATTGCGGGGGCAACTGTTTCGGATTTGGTGACTATTGCGGAAGTCGAGTGTAATTAAAAGCCTTCTTTTTCCATAATTAAAAAATTGATACATTTTATTCCGCTTTTCGTGAAAAATTCATAAATTATTTACAAATAAACAAAAGCGACGCGCTTCAGCAAACTCATAACGTTCTAGTTACTGAAAAAACTTAAGTAAAACTCTTTTCGCATTAGCGAGTCATTTTAATTTCCTGTTACCTTTTTTCCTATAAGTCGGTCGCAGATTGGAAATGCCGTGTGGAAGCTCTTTGATCTGCGTGAACGTGAAGCGTTCAAAAAGGACTATAATGCATGAATTGAGAATAACATGTTGAAAGAGCGTTTGAGCTTTTAAAAATCCATTAATTGGCCGACGAGTCGTAATGCATTTCAAAATTAGCAGAATTATTCTTGGTCGTTAGAGCCCTAAAAAGCATAAAAAGGATAAGGACAAAGAGACGCGGTCTGTCTTTTCATGATAGCCAATCGGTGGGCGTCCTAGCCATCTGCAAGGAACAAGACGGTTGTCCCACTTTTATATTTTTAACACGGCCCCTGCCTGCCTGCTTTGCCTTCTTTCGGTCTACTTTACGTGCCGGCGCGGCGCGTTCTCGAGCTCCGGTAAATATTTACAGTTAACATCGTTACATAATAAGTATATAGCACTGTTCACGGGCGTTTGAATCGAGAGAGTTTAAACGGTAGTACGTGCAATAACGGGTCATTACATGCTCGGCAATATATATATTTTTTTTCATTGTTAAAGTATTAAACAAGAACTTAAAGCACGTATCTGCGTCCGTGATTCTTCGATTCCGTGTCCACAGACCGATCTGGATAACTTTGTTTCGTAATTTAAACTGATCACTTATCACGACATAATGCTCGAAAAGGATTTTATCAGAGAGTTATAAGAAAAATACTTATAAATATTCTATGAATCAAGAGATTGAAGAATAGAAATTGCTGTAAAAAGGAAAAAAAGTTCCATCTAATATGAAAAAAGAGGAACATAATTGAGCTTTAATTTAAGGTATTTTTCATTGGGTTGAAGTTTTAGACGTCTATCTAGCTTCAAACTCATTAATGTTTTTTTTTTTTTTGATTTCGGAATTTTGTGCTCGAAACTTAATTCGAAATACAAAGCAAGATAAGTGAAAATAGATTTCCTTGAACTTATTCATTATCTCGAGCACTTCGATTTTCGCCGACGATACGTACCTATATTGATTTCGATACAATATAAGAATAAGTTATCGTTAACAGGTGAATAATTTCATAAGTTGAAGATATAATTTATCCAACTTAGTTAATTTACTCCTGATACAAAATATCGATTTTGTTCAGGGTAAAATATCATACGAGCGCAAGAAATATTTTAACCTGACTCTACTTACTTAAAACTAATCATCTGTGATTTCAATATGAATTAAACTGAGAAAAATTTAAGAAAAAGAGAGACCGCTGGAGCACCAGCGGTGAGGGGTCACTATATAAGAGGATTTATGATTAAATTACAACTCCTCTTCGTACGATTCCGGACCATTCATCCCTCGTATGCTAATGAGAAGAGGAAATCGAAAACTCACTCACCAACTTCTTTCTCGCCGCTTGTGAGTAGTATATACGAGCTGAAAGTATACGATGAAGATCAGCAGAACTTTGGATCTGCAGTAGTTTCATCAAATTCACCATTCACGTTGATTATCAACCGTGTCCTTCATCATATGTGACCTTAATCATCCATGTTGTTGATTATTCTCGTCCTTGGTAATCCACATTGTCCAAAGAAAATTGCAACTGAAAAAATTAAACAATTTTATTATATGTTCAATTCAATTTATCCCACATTCTAAAAACAGTCTATTGCTGACTTTTAAACGATTCCTTTTACTGATAAAGGATTTTCTATTCAACATAGGCATGAGAAGAAATCCTTTAACAGTTAAAGGATTTTCCTTTAAAATGTCAAAACATTTGACATCTTTCACTTCAACTGTCAAAATATTTGACATAGCTATATTTAACAAAATATTTCCTTTGATGAGGAAACTAAAACTAAAACTACAATCACTCATGCATAGGCCGCACTTCATCCAGTAGCCTACAAACGCAATCCTTTAATAGCTAAAGGATTTCTTTTCATATTTATTGCGTAGAAACCGGAAGAATTTATTTTTGATATAAAAGAGAAAATAAAAAAACGGAAAATATATAGTCTAGAGCTCTCTTCCGGAAATTGATTTCCGTTTTTTTTAACGGTAAATTTTAATAACTTTTTATGTACAGAAAATATCATCTAGGTAAAATAAGGCTGTCTTTCGGAAAATGATTTTAGGTTTCTTGTTTTTATGGCGAATTCGATTAAGAATGCTTTTTTTATGGACAAAACTGCGGAAAAAGAATGTCAGTCGAGGCTGAAAATGTTGTAAAAAACGTCGAATAGTTTTTAATTTGCTTTTTTAGAAATATTTTAAATTTGAAACAATACTTCACAGATAAGTTCACTTCTCTTAATTATCTAATTGTTGATTCATAAATATTCCTTTATTTTCATTGTCAGATGATATACATATAATTCTTCTTATATGTTTACAGAGAATTATTAATTTTGGATTGCTGAATTTTCCAATTTCTCTAAATCCGGGGACCGGAAGTTGAGGTATGTATTTGCTTAGTATTAACTATTCTTTTGCCTGACTGTGAGCAAAATTCTAAATTACTTCCCGATACTTTATGTAACATCATGTCTTATACGCTCAAGGACCTCTGCGAATTGCTTACTAATACTATTATCTATTTTACCACCTCCACGGCAAATTTAATTCAGTATACCATTACATTACAGATGGAGTAAATAGTAATAAGTACATATCTAGTCAGCGACACTGAAAAATGCAACATTATGTACATTACGTGTACTCAGTGCGGCCTTGTGCACCTGAATTTATCGTACCGAGTAAAACCTCGACTGTAGCGTGCTGAGTTTTCATGGTTACTTTTTATCTTTCAAGACCTGTGAAGCGGAAGGCCAGAAGTCCCAGACTAGCAAACTGTCAAGGATAGCAGGACGAGTCAATTAATGGGTTATTATTTTTAAATAATTCCGAAAGAAAAAACATAATTTTTGTTGTCTTTTATCCCCGCATTCTATATAAATTAATTAGGAACACGAGCTTCATTGTTTTTGTATAATCAGAGGTTTATAATATCAGCAGAAATTTTTTCGTCATTTCCAGGGATTCTGAGAGATTTAAAGTGACTTTGAGGAATTTCAAGTGATTTCAAGAATTATTAAATGTTTTTAAGAGATGTATTTGTTGCAAATCCTTTGAAATATTTTCTATTATATAGTCACTCAAGAATTTTGAAATCTCGCTCTTTAAAGTCAATATCTTAGAATTCTTCTGAAGTATGTTAAAATATTTGAAGATATTTTAAGTGACTTGAAATCTCTTCAAATTCTCTAAAATCTCTTTAAATTCTTCAATTCTTTTGAAATCCTTTGGGAAATCTTGATATTTTTGAAATCTTGTAAAATTTCTTAAAAACTTCTGACTTCCCTAGAATCACCTTAAATCTTTTGAAAATCCTTTAAAATTCTTTCGATGAAAATTCTTTTCTGAAAATAGTAAATACTTTTGTGAAAAGTTATTGTTCAGAAGTATAGTGGTACAAATAAAAAGGATCTCATCTGTGAATATATGCTGGAAGCTGCTCTGGCATATAAATGGCAAAGTCAATCATAAATCATTAGAAGTAGTTCGTCTAGTTTTATTACTGACCATGCACAGTTGTACATAATGATGTGATGGTGTTGAAGGATTATACAATACCGGAAGCCGTTGGGTAACCCTGAGTACATTATGGAAATTTTGACCCTGAAAGAGTGCGTTTCTTACAAACATTGTCTGCTAATTCTTTACGTACCGCGGCGCGGAAGGGTAATGGGTCGAAGGTCAATCCACACTTGTTCGAGGTTCTTGTTCTTAGATGAGGTGAAGAAAGATATTAACAAGAATTTACGAGGATATAGAAAATTTATAGCTTTTTCAAATACTCTTTTTATCTTATTTTATACGCAAACAAAATAAAATTCAGATTTCAAGTTTTGATAAATCAACAAATTAACTTTGTTGATTTACCTTTGACTTTTTACCTTTTTCTGCTGCAAAATTTTTTCTTACAAAATTGAGTGGTTTGCAAAATAAAATAAAGTTTTTGGATATGAAGTGAGCCATGTGGAGTCATTTGCGGAGGCGCTGCTTTTGCTATCTGGGTCATTAGGTCACACAAGCAAGTTTCCCGTTTGCGGCCTCGGGTTGTTTGTAAAAGTATTTAATGAATATGCATCTTTACGTGTATGAACATTGAGTTCGCTTACATGTTGTAGTTTATGTTTCATGACATTGGATTTGGCATGATCGCATTCTTTTTCTTCCCTGCACTATAGTAAATATATAATTAATTGTAAATTATACGTGCCAAGAAATTCACTTTAAAAATTATCGGATAAAATAATAATAAAATTGAAGAAATTTGAACCTAAATAGAATTTCACACGTACATGCGCTAAAGCAGCAAAAAAATAATCATAAAAACTGCTTCTATATAAACTCGAAATTTATAAGTGATTGTTTAATTTTAAGGACATAACAAGAATTCAAAAATATTTCAAAATATTTCAAAATGTTTCAGACTATTCAGAAGATTTCAAGTGATTACAAAAGATTTAAAAGAAATTTAAAAAGATTTCAAGAGATGTAACAGATTTTAAAGAATTAAACAAATTTTTAAAAAATGCAAGGAGCTTTCATTAATTCCAAGGGATTTTAATATTTCTTGCGTTTCAACAAATTTTAAAAGATTTTAAGTTATTTTTAAAGATTTCGAAAGTTTTCAAAATATTTCAAGACTTTTTGAAACATTTCAAAGAAGTTAGGAGATTTCAAGTTATTCCAAAAGATTTTAAAGAAATAAATAGATTTTAAGAGATTTAAGAGATTTTCAAAGATAATGGCAATGGGTGAAAACAATCTTTAAAGTGAAAGAAAATAAATGATTGATTTTAATTAAAATTGAAAACATTTATTTTTGGGGGTAAACTTTAAGGATTGTTTCCGGTCCTTAGAAATGTTTTTCCGTCGATAGAAAAAATACATATTTTTGCTTCCTCATAGAGGAAGCTTTTTTAATTTTTTTTTTTATCATTTTTTTTAGTACAGGTGGATTTGGATTCTTCATCTTCTCAAAAATGATATAAAAAGAATTAAAGATGCTAGAAAAGGCTATATGATGCTTCCTTAAATTTTAATAATGCGACCGTTTCGTGTAAAGTGCATGCATGTGATTTTAATCTTACAAGCCCTCATCCCTTAAAATTTTACGAAAACTTTCCAGATTCCTTAAAATTCGTTAAAACATCTTAAAGTTCCTATTAGAAACCTCTTGAAACCCCTTAAAAATTCACCAAAATCTTGTAAATCATTAATTTCTTAAGATCAATTTTAAAATTCATGAAAATCTCTCAAAATTTCAAGAAACCTCTTGAAGTTTATTAACATTTAAAATCTTGCATAAATTTTTGTTTCAAATCTGCTCTCTACATTTGAATCAGCGAAATTCCGCTGGTTTAGATTAAGAAAGTGATTGGCTTTTGAATGACTTGAAGTTGTAAGAACTAAACAAATAATCGTGCGCTTAGCGCTTAGCGGAGGAGTGCGCGGTTGGTTTGCGCGGTTTGAATTTCGGCTAACTTCACGGCTTCACCTTAAAGCTAACTTCATACTTGTGCGCTAACCTTGTTGGTTAATTCATTTGGCGCTCGGATTTGAATTGTCATTTCAGTGTCAAATACGAAACACGCGCTCAAACACGCGTTTAGTGATTAGTCTCGTATTTACGTAATGACTCATGCTTATTCAAACACACGTTATCTCTTTAGGTTAAAAATATTATGTCACGATCAGCACTTATTCGCGTGTGGCCGCCATATACCGAAATAAAATCAGAAAAAAAATATGTTTACAAGGCTACATGTGGAGATAAGAAACGTCAACTAAATATTAGTTCCGCCTAAATAATTCAATTAAATAGGTATTTTAATTGAAATTTCAATTTATAATTCTAATAAAACTGTTTCTACAAGGAAATTTGAATTTCGAATAAACTGTCTGTAAAAGTATCTCGCATTATTCTGGCATTACCTTAAAACCTATGAATCATTCAATAGAAAAAAAAGTTATTGACTGACATAATACCATGTAAATTTAAAATTAATTAAATCGACAATTCGATTAGCTTTAGCGGCATGCTTTTTATTGTTTGAAGATGATTTCAATTGCAAATATTCGATTCGCGTTATTTTCTGTATTAAATTGCATAGAAAATGCAATGAGTCATTCGACAATCGCGGAATTATTTTTCTATAGAATTTATAACAGATAAGTTTCTGTTACACAATAATGAGTTCAAAGTTGCCCTGGTGAGACGATAAACAGATGAAGCAATTTATCAGTCCATTATTACCTATATCGAAATCAATATTACAACCTTCTGATAGAGATAAATTTTTAGATAGATGTGAAGATAAAAAGATAGATTTTGTTTTTTATAAGATAAAGAATTGATACATTTTATTCTATTTTGGTTGAAAAATTAATACAGTCTGTTCCACTAGTAAAGGTAGGCTAAAGCAGGATTACATGTCCTGCTTTTTTGTTGCCCTCACTCTCATAGAACGTGACGTCACTGACTTCAGAGTAAGTGAGACAAAAAAGCAGGACATGGTAACCCTGGCTAAAGTATGTACATATAATTATCAAAACTGCACACACGAAAATTAACTGAGAACAACAACAAACGGCTTATTTTACAATTTTTCATCAAAAATTAAATGAAATGAATGAATGCCTGCGAATTAATGTGAGAAAATATTTTAAAATGACGGTTCAGGTTAGAGTGCAATATTTCCTGTGCAACGGAGGATAATTTTCGTTAAATGAGCTAAGTAAAAGTAGGGGAGAAGTGGCATGAAGGAGCCAGGTTTTGAAAGAGCTACTT
>CAJFCP010000106.1:970753-998767 GCA_904066005.1 Synergus itoensis | reverse complement strand
AATGCAATTGTTGTTGGATGTATATGTCTTTTGATCAAAACACGTTTTCTGAAACGTGTCCGCGTGTTACTCCTGATAAATCAGTAACCTGAAAGCCACTATTGGAAAATCACTTGAAACGTGCAAATGTAAATATCATTAGGAAATAGGAGGAATTTGTATTTAAAAAATCATGATGATTAACTATTTTAAAATACATATCTTAAGTAGAAATTGTTTTAGAGCCCAAATCGAGTTCTATAATAACTATGTTAACTATATAGCCATATCAATGCTCCAGTATATTTATTATTTATTAATATAATAATAATATATTATACTGAAAAAGCAGGACTCCATCTGACAGACTTTAAAAGTTTTCAAATTTTAAACCTCAAATTTTAAAAAGGACATTGTTCAAAAATCGAAAGAAAAGTTAAATTATGTAAGAATTAAGTTTTATTAGTCAAAATGGTTTTCGAAATTACCTAACAGAAAATGTTACCTAAAACATCATTTTCTTTCAACAGCCAGCAACTTGCTTATTACATCACTTACTCCACTTTTCGTTATTACCTCACAATCAATTTTTACGAATCTTTTTTTCTTATTTTCATCTATATAATTGTGTCCATGCAAAATGTATTACACTCGGAACAGTGTATAACGACAGCCTATGTCGTAAATGAAGCCTAGCTGCCATTCTAGTTGCATTCTGAACATATAGATGTATATGTATATTAAGATTTATTGCGTAAACCCATTTAAAAGCAATAAAATCTGCCCGTGCTCTGTTTAATAGTCTATCGATGGCATAATGCACGTGTAATCTATTAAGCATCTATTCAACTTTTATCACTTACTCTAAATATGTTTATCTTATTTCACCTACCTTGGGAATTTGTCAATTTGTCAAATTGTTTTGAATTTTTTTCAATTAACCTTAAATTCTTTTTCCAATTATATATTAATTTAATATATAATATTTTAATATTGAGGTCAATTTGTCACTTTTAGCACGTAAACTATATAAGTCTTATTGAAATCACATATTACCTAACTCTTGTCTGCAACTCCAAGTCTTAGATCGTACCGAGAATATAATCTTGGATTAAAATGGCAACATTTCACCTTTTTGCATAACCAAAAGTCATCTTAAGTGATAACTACATATCTGAGTGAGTTAAGAAGGCACTTCTCTGTTTCACAAACAACATATCGGTTTCTAGTGGCACAAATTCTTATCTGTTCATGTTCAAAGTTGACGATTGTCTGGCAACCTTCCTTCAATCATAAAAGATTTATATTTAAAAAATTTTCTTTCACCTTGTCAACATGGCAAAAAAAAAACAATTTTAACTCCAGAACAATAAATATATAAAAAATTGTTTTATCCCAAAAAACTATTATAATTACTATTTTTTTTCCCTTCACTCCATCTTGGATCATCAATTCCGTTCGTTTTGCTTTAAATTCAGTCAATACTCATATTTGAACTAAGACTTTTTTCTTGAAGTATATAAGTGTCTGCTTTTACTCTCAAAACTGCAAAGCATGAGTTTATATGAAGAATATTTTGCTTAAATAATGTCTTTTTATCACAGACTTAAGCAATCGCATTAAATTATATATCAACTTTTTGTTGAGAAAAAGGTGAGTTTACTGACCTGGCCAACGATAGGAAGATTTACAGAGGTCGTTTACTTTGACGTGCTGAAATGCGTCGCACAATGGGTCGCAATCAACGTAATGAACGATAACAGGCTACTTAGCTAATTTAGCGGAGCGCGAGAAACATCCAACGAGTTAATACACGACGGCCAATTAATCAACCTCATTTTCATGTTTGCATTGTAAGAAAGAATAACCTTCCTTTTATAAGAATTTTTTTCGAAGAATCATACATTGGATGATTTCAGTCATTATCGGTACCAACTAGTAAGAGCAAAAAAAATCTTGACCTTCAATCCCAATCAATAAAATTGAACATTCTTCTAAACTTGAAAGCGAACCCAATAAGTTCTCAGAAAGATATCAACCGGGGGAACTGGAATCGGGAGAGCAGTGTATATGATTCCTCTTTCTCATTCTGTTATTCAAGAGGGAGCAACCTATCGGTGTCAGTTTTGATATTGGTGCATGCTGAAGATTGGATAGTCATGTGTGTGTGTGTGTGTGTGTGTGTGTGTGTGTGTGTGTGTGTGTATTGACGTAATCTCCAATGTGTGCAGACACCCGGATACACCAAGCTGTTGAAAGTTGCGTGCAATTGTGGCAGGAGGGAAAAATCGCGTGGGTATCGATATCCATTTATATTTATATCAAGCTTGTTGAAAGTGTTGGTGTATATGGCCATGCATTGACTCTGCTCTCATAATGCTAGTGAGGACCACTGCATGCAGAAGTGTATTCTCTCTTGCATCATGCGCGACCTTGTCGGTTCTTGCGGCCGTCGAACTCCATCCCATTCAGGGTCAAAAAATATGTGAGGAGCTTTTAGCCACGGTTTGGAATATTATATGCCTCACTGACTGAATCTTGCAAAGATATCATCTTTTTCATTGCACTTGCGCAATCAGACTATAACATATCTAATTACTTGATTAGGACAATTTACGCAATTGTTACGATTTTCACTTTTTTACAAATGTAAATTTTTGGCTCAATGGAAGATTTTTTAAGCGAAAGGATATTTTTATATTCTCAGGATTCATGTTCGAGTTCGATTTTAAGGAATTTTTAAGAAATTAAAAAAAAATTCAAAATAATTCAAATATTTTCAAGTATTTCAAGGGATCACTTACTATGTGGATGTTCATGAAAGCCTTGTGAACTATATATGCTTTTGCTCATATAGAATAATTCAGATGTTCTTATAGTGAAAAAAATGCTCTTTTGAAGCAAGAATTATAGAAATATTTACGATTGAAAAAACCTTGGGGTCCAAATGATCTCGGGTGGCATTTAAGGGTTAAAAAATTATCATAAGCATACACCGATATAAATATTTTCTTCTTTTAAGAGGAAAATTCCTTTTAGAGAATCCTCTCAAAAATAAGCATATTCCTCTATGAATTAAATTATTTTCCTCTACTTTTAAGAGGATATATTCCTCTTTATTTGAGAGGAATCCTTTCTAAAAGAGAACAATCCTCTAAAATTAAGAGGAAAACTTTATATACCATATTGTAGAGGAAAAATTGCATCAGAATAAGAAGAATCCTCTTAAACGAAGAAAATATTTTTCTCTATGTAAAGTATTGACAAAGGCTCGCATGCTATTCTAAAAATGGAAGGTTAAAAGATTATATACAGGAAGTGAAGATCAACGGCAAATTGTTTTGAATGCTATTTCGCCTGACTTTAATTTACTGAAGCAATTGAGCGGTATAATATACAATGCTGGTTATATTATTGAAACAGTTATTGCACAATAATGCGCAATCGCTACTAATAAATTTTCGTTGCATCAAATAAATCGTTTTATTATTTGAAATGTCGAATTTTTATTATGATACTTAATAATTCGTGATTTTTCTATAAATTCCTATACATTTTTCAATAAATTTAGGTTAAATGTTTAATGTGTGTTCTATCAAATACATAAGAAAATGATGAAAAAATTGAGGAAAGATATAAAGAAGTGAACTAAACACGACTTGCTTAATATGATGCAATATTTTATCACTGCCTGCATAAATTTAATTAACTTTTCAATGTCAACTCTTACCAAAATCGTGTCTCTTATCAATTTGTTATTTATCAGTCGACTTTGAGCAAATATATAATGAGTTCATTGAACGCCTCTTTCTTTTTTAATTTGCTGATAATGTTTTCAGTTTTACTTTTGCAATCAAAAATATATTATCATGATCATCCAGAGAAAAATGTTGATTTATTAAAATCTGAATTAAAAATTAAGGGGATTGATAATAATCATTAATCAGATTTCATTCTAGTCTTTAGAAATTTGATTAGAGATTAGAACTATAAAACAAACTTTTTAAAATATAATTCGATTTAATGATTACTGCGCACTTTTGAAAGAAATAAATAGGCCACAAGTTAGTCTATAGGTAATCGAAATGACTATCCATTATGGAAATAATACTGCCAGACAAATATCCTTGATCATTTTATTTTCTGCATGGCATTTAGCGAAATGATCAAATGATATTTTGAAATACTGACGAAATACTTGGGCTCAGGTTGCACAATATTGAGACTTGTATGCACTCCGCAGCTATTGTTCGCACCTTATTGGCAAATTCATAACCGTTCGATGACCTGGGCAATATAGATTTATCAAAACAAAAAAAAAAAAACAAAAAAAAAGTTAATCTTCGTATATTCAAACTCTTGCATCACAAAAGCTGCTTTAATCATCATGAAACTAGAAAAAAATTGCACAATATATTTCATTGAAAGCCTCCTAAATAACATTTTTTCTTGGAAACTCCAATTTCATATTTCACGATGGCTTTTTTAATAATGTAAAAAGTATACAATCGTATTTGTCGAGTCTGATGACAGCTCAAAAACTCTCCCATTACGTCACACGACGTGTTTACTAAAATGAAACCAACCAATTCGGTAAACGATCTTCTACTGTAAAGATTTTTGCAAATCAAGATCAAGGATACGGGCTAATTGTTTTCTGAAAAATTTGCGTCAATGACAAATGATTTTAGTAATAACACATTTTAAAGAAGATTTGTCATTTGAGTATCAGACTCATATATCTGCAGTAATCAATGAATTTAAATTAAAAGTATAAATATAGCCGTCTTTTATAAAACATCAACAACGATTAAAACGAGCTGGTAAACAGGATAATGATACCTTCCTAGATACGGTGAACGGGTGCGAGAAGTGCAGTAAGCATAGTAATGGTGCACTTACGTAATTTAGCGCTAAGTAAGCGTTGTAATTTATTACTATATACACAGCTAATTGGTTACTATAATCTTATAAGCTGCATAACTCTCACTTTAAATTCACATTTTTATTATGTGAAAACCTTCATCTTTGCTATCTACACTGAAATAAATTCTATTTATCTTAAAATCTTACACAGCAGATTTACATATTTTTAATCAAAAATATGTATTAAGACACGACGCCCCCTTTCTTGAACTATGTACCACGCCTTTATAGTATTTACCCACAACCCATATTCATTTATAACTAGTCCATTTTTGTACTATTGAAATCTTTAGAAATCTACTGAAATTTACTGAAAACTTTTTAATTCTTTGAATTTCTCTTTAAAGCTTCTCTAAATTACTTTAAATATTTTTTAACAATTTATACAATTTCACATTAAAGTATTATTTACTCTAAAAATTGTTTCGAGAGACTTGGAACAATAATTGCAATAATTTATGTAGATAAATTTAAAAAATTAACTACTCACAAAACTTTTTTCAATATGAATATTTCATCTTTTTTGTTCTCTTTTTATTTAGCTATTCTTATCTGTTTAAAATTCACTTGTGCTATGCGATATATTTGTTTTTGTCTACACAGTAGGCTACGCTGGTGCGCAGTTCTGATGATGTAAGACGCTAAATTCGCAGACCTGACCTAACATAATGATACCAGAAAAATGCATATGTTTTCCTTATTTTTTTACGCATTCTTTGCCTCTATACTCAGTTTTTGTAAACAGTTCGTAAAATTTTTATATTTAGTACAATCGTCATTAATTTCGATCGCGTACGTATGACCTCTGATATGCCATTTCGTAATTATTATTTCCCAAAATTTCTTTGCAATACCAGTAAATAAAATATTTATATAATATATATAAATATTTTTTATATTTAAGCATAAAGATCTTGTTTTCATAGGCCACATTTTATTCAGTTATTCTTCCATAAGCAAAGGTGGATCTATAGAGTTTGTTTTCGCGTTCTGAGAATCGTATCACAACTTGAATGCTGGACAAATAATTTTATACCGATTGAAGTAAATTCAACGACCTCTGATAAGATACCATTTTTTATTACGCGACTATGCAACACTCGATTTTTCACTTCTCAGAATTTAAAATGCAGACGCAGTTTAATCAATTGCTATATTTTAAAAAAGTGTTCTGCTTAAGACGTCATCTTTAAAATAATTTCATCTTAAATTTTCCATCTTATTGAATATTCTTTAAAAAATTCACCTCGCGGTAAAAATTTCCCTTTTAATCTTGATATTTTCGAATTTTAAACATAATCGCAGAAGGTAAATTATTCTTAAGAGCATGTGAAACTTTTGAAAATTATGGTTTTCCAAAACCCAACTTTTCGTCCACAAAAATAAATATTTTGCCCTGAAACTTTAGAAAATGATAGAGAACATTAAAACGGACCGTTATTAACTCTTTTTATCTCGGAAAATTAAAAAAAAGTTTCGTCTTGCTAAATTCGATTGACTCTTCGAAAAAGTATCACATGCCCTTAAGTACTTTATGACTTGTATAAACATTTACACAAAATCAAATTATATTATGTTGAACAATTTTTATAAAAACAAACTCCCAAAATAACTCTTGATTTCGCAATAGATATAATAAATATTACCTCCTAATTTTATTTGAAAAATGTATAATGATCTATTAATCCTCCTAGAAATGTTGCCTTGGTTTGGGCAATGTTTACTGAAATTATATGCCGGTAATATTTTGCTTTCATAAGTACTTCTGATGTATTTATGTCGACCTCGCAATCACCTCCAGCTGAGTTGATTATCTTTAACGCAGTGTTCTGAGTATGTTCTAATTTCGTAGACCTGACCTGATCCAACGACAAGGCGAATAATTTGTTTTTTTCCTCAATGTCTATGACGCATACACTTTATCCAGCAACGGACCCACTAAAATCTTTTTTAAAAGCTTAGATAAAAATGACGCCACTTTTTTATAATTTTATATCAAGTGAAGGTCAGGAATCATAATTTATTTATTTAACTTCTGAAGTATGTACCCCTTTATTGCTATTCGCTTATTCTCTTTATACTTAAAAATTGGTCCTGCCGCTAGTTGAAAAATATTTTCCTAAATGTTTTTAAAACATGGCGAAACTTTATTTTAAAATAACTGCCGCGATTTATGTATTTTTCACTCGATCGATGGTAGGACTTGACCTTTCGCACTTTTACGTCATTTACTCTTTTGCTTTTTATCTCGCATTTTGCGCAGATAAAAATAATGAAGCTAACGTTAATTCAATTGAAATTAAAGTATTCTTTATAAAGCTGAAGGTCATTGAATTTTATTTCGGTATTTGTACGTATTTCGTTACGCAACCAACTATAATTAATGTGTCAGTGTTTTTTAAAGTGAAATATTCTCTTATTTTTTGTTAAAATTAGTTTAAACGTTCAATTCATGATCGGCTGCTTATTTTAGGACCCAAGGTTACATTTTATGTGTGAGAAATAAAAGAATTAATTTATGAACAGCCGTTTGACTAATACTTATAAAATTTGTATTATATAAATCGTAATTTTTAGAAACCTTCAAGTTGTATATTTTATACAAATAAGGAAAAAGTGAATATTTACGTAAATTCATTCTTCATGGATAAGAATTGTGTACAAATTGTAAAAGAGTTATGCGCTCAGATAAAAGATACATCCGGTTTAAATTACTAAACTAAATTTTACTAAAATTACTAAATTAAGTTTATTCTAGTTACAGCATCCTAAAGAAATAAATGAGATTATAAATGAGACAATAACCCAAACTTTTTTACCAGAAAAAATCTAATCGTTTCAGCTGAAATAAAAGATTCAAATTAGAAATTTCTACCCAGAAAAGAATTATTAGCTCGTTTTTTTGCAAGTTATTTTCCTTATTATTTGATTATTTTTAATTTAACAATTCACCTCCAGTAATTCAGGTTATTTAGGAGAGATTAATATTTAAGAAAATTCAAGATAATAGATTATTAGTTTATTAATAATCTTTGTGAAAATTAGATTTTTTTATTATTATTTCAACATTCCACAGACGAAAAACGACGAAGCGTCTTTCATAAAGTATAACCTAGGTCGACCTTGCAAACCTTACAAACAGCCGTATGATGTGATTACAGGTGGCGACGTATTTCTAAAGTAAAGCGACTGCACCCGACTTTTTGCATACTATTTACTCAATTCGTAACGTCGTTCCAGTCTATTTTCCTCTTTAAATTTTTCTCTGAATTGCATCTGCAAAAGATCTTTTTTGCATTGATCATGCAAGATTCGAACTGAGATAGTAAACATAAACATTGAGCAGCGAGAAACAGCTAAAAAAGCTAAAATCAATCACAAAAGAAAAAGATTTATTTTTAAGTCGTAAATACAGTCTCGACTACTAGGTTCTTGGAAAAAATTGGATTCATCATATTTTTTAATCTGAGACAGACGAAATAAATGAATGTTGTTAGGAAGAATAAATAAAATATCATAAATTATAACATTTAATAACAAAAAGTAAACTCGCGGACGATCGATATCTCGTAAAGGCACTAAATTAGGGACAAAAGTGACGTCAAGATGCCAGTTGTTCGCTAACTCGACACGTAATTACATAGCTCCAACCGTGATGTAACTCCACTACGTGCAAATTCCACTCATAGACGTTGCGTCTATGAAATGCTTACGTATTACCCACACTTCTCAGATCTTTTACCAAGAGCGCATGCATCTTCGTATCATCGCCCTCAGAGACATTCTCTCCTGATTCTATTTATTAACTACGGCACTCATCTATCCTGCTATTTATGCATTCGCAAATGCATCCATCGATGCATCTCACGACAAATCGATGAATTGTTTTGCATTTAAAAGTCATATACATGACTCGCATGATTCAATAGTCCCGAGGCTTATTTTTTAATAAATAAGAATCTGGGCCATGAGAGAGAGGAAAGAAGATACTACTAATTTTATACTAATTAGAGCTAGTAATTACATTGATTATCTAATGTTTGCTCTTGTCGATTCCTGCTCAGAATTTATACATACATATACACACACACACACACACACACATGATTATTATTCAATGATAGCAGAAAATGGTATCGAATGGAAATAATTTATTCACCTCCCATATATACAGCATATGTTATGTTAAATGAGTTCAAAGGCACGCTCCCTTGATGACAAAAAGAGACAATAAGGAAAGAACAAAAGAATTACAAATTTCATGTATAGTGTCTTTTAAATCAAATTCAATGAAATTCTTTCAAATTTACAGCATCTTTTAAAAAATTCTTTAAAAAAATTCTTAAAAATAGGCCTTTTTTCGTCGATGAGACCTTACTTCCCTCCCTTAAACTAAAAAAGCTATATAATATGGCATTAGCATAAATGTCAAACTGACATAATTAATAATAAAAAGTCACATTAACAAAAAAAAAAAAAAAAACCATTGCAATTAAGACAAAAAAGCGCGATAAGCGAGTTACGATTGTAAAAAGCTGCGACATTAATGGTGAAAGACGTACGCAGAATCAGGGCCGGCGTCAAACTTTTAGCCCGAGTGGATAGTAAGGAGTTAAGAGGGGGGGGGGGCAAATGATTTTTACAATTTACTCACATGGAAACATGAGGAACACAGGTTTACGATAAAAAATGAATAACAATATTTTTTCAGTGGAATTAGGAATATAAGATAGGAATATAAGATTTTGTCCGCAAATTCCGAGTGGGTATAAGTACCCACAGGAACTTTTTCCCAGTGGGTAGTACTACCCATACTACCCACCTTAACCGCCGGCCCTGCACACAATTGATAATTTATTATTATTAATTTTCGTGCTTAACACAAGTCTCCTATTTTTAACATCTCATCTTAATCATGAAAATGTTTACAACAACTGTTTTCAGTAATTACGAGTATTAATTTTTAATGCATTGATTCTGTTTAATTGCCTTCGCATATTTAAGCTCAGTGATAAGGCAGAGTGCATTTTTATGCAGTATTGTTTGGAAGATCGCGCGATTGTCGACATATTTACATCTGCAAGGCAATTGTTCAAGAATAACCAGAAACAAATACGAAAACGATAAAGTAGCAAATGAACGTGACGTTGGATGGTTTCTCTTGGCCCAGTTTACACGTTACAATCGCAATTTCGCCCTTGCTAAGATATCACGCGCAAATACACAAATGTACCATTATCGTTGCGTCGCGTCGCGTCGCCTCTATTCCGGATCGCATTTTGAGGCAAGGCCTTCGGCAGGCCGCAGATTCTCGCCGAACGTAAACGTATTTGCGGTTGCTCCAGAAACCTACTTAACTTCGTGTTTCTGGGCTATCGTGTACCAGCAGCACTATTACGTCAGACTGAAAGAGCCCATAGGCTACAACGTTGAACGTCCAATGACGTGAACAAAAAGAGACATGTGCGAGCAACGGGAATCGCTAGGATATTACATAATAATTAATCATCGATGTAATCTTTTCTAACGTCGATCCATATGCCTAAAATCTTGATATGTTGAGGGATCGAAAACTCACGAAGAAATTAGTATTTGAACAGGCTTCACAGCCTTTCCTTTACAATTTAGTCTATTTCCCTAAAAATAGATATAAGAATAAACATTATTTTTCACGCAGTTATTAAGCATATAAAGGAATTTTTATTTTACACATACACATAGTAGTCAGCAGGCATTGTCTGAAAAATAAAAAAATTTGATGAAATTCTCCATTCATTTTGATTTGACTATATATTTATTGCATTATTTTATTCTTTTAAGTCTCAATATTGAAATCAATTCAGGGAACTTACAAGTTTTTGTATAAATAAAAGCAGCTATATAAGGTGGTAATTCCTTCTTAGCTTTACGAACCACATAATTTTTCATAGATCATCGTCAATTATTTTTCACGATTATCTTCCATTAAATGTTCCTGATTCTGTCTTTTGTAACAAGAAAATAATAGAGCAAGTCAAGTGAGATTACATACTTTCTATGATTTATGTGGCAAGAGGCTAAAGCTATGCTTTCGTATTCTTTAAGATTTATGTGAAGTATACATACCAAAGATGGAGTATGGAGTTACTTATGGAGTACACTGAAAAAAAAGGATCTTTGAATCAAAGAATATTTCTTTGATTCAAAGAAATGATCGGTTAGAATATGGCCGAAGAAATATTTCTTTAATTCGAAGAAATATTTTTCTTATATCAAAAGAATATAATTATTAAGACAAAGAAAAGTTTATTTGACCGGATGGAATTATGTGATTTAAGTACACATATTTTTTATTCAAAGAGTCAAATTTATTGAACTTAAGAAATATTTCTTCAAGCGTAAAAGTTAGATTCAAGAAATCTAGGCTCCTAGTTTCTAAGAAACCATTTTATAGACTTAAAATACTTCACATTTACAAGCAAAGAAATATTTATTTGTATTAAAGAAATGACATGTAAAGAAATAATTTCTTTGAGTCTATGCCTGAGTTTTTTGTCATACAGTAATATTTAATTGCATTAAGTAATAAAATACTTTAATTCAAAGAAGTGTTGTTAAAGAAATGTATTTCTTTGAATCCAAAAATCTTTTTTTTCAGTGTATCTTATTTAAAAATACATATGAACATCAATATTGTTGGTTTCTTCACTAAGAGATTGAGAACCATCCATAGAGATATTATAGATAGAGTAGGCATGCCATTGGCGCGCGTGCAAGTGGAATGTGGTCTCGTTAGAAAGAGAAAGGATGAAGTAGGTATTGCTGTCTTTGTCTACTGGAGCATGCGCATTGACATCATTCTTCTTCGCGCGCAAAACAAACCGCTTGTCTGTAATATTTTTTTTTAAACACATAAATAAATACAAAACTTTAAAGTGTCCAAATGTAAGAATAAAACGTTTTATTACAAAAACGTTTTATTGCAAATTCTTGAGGTTTTATAGTCACTGAGCATATTACTCCAATTGCTGTCAGTTATTTCTGCTGAAGAATTATATCATTTGGAAATCTATAATAAACAGAATATATTTTGATCTAAACATTATTAAGATTTTATTTTTTTAAGATAATTCATTTTAGAAATGATCATATTTAATCATTTAAAAGAACATTTTGTTAGCAATCATTCTTTTTTTATATTACTTATATCACACTTACTTATGAAAGCTGCGACTCTTGTCTCCAGATATTGCTTCTTTTTTACACAGAACACAATAGATTGTCATATTAAATGTAGATTCTTAAAACATTTTAAAATATTTTTCACAAGTTAATAATATTGACATTGAGGTACAGGTTAGATTCTCGCAGCTGTTGTATACAACAGTCATGCATGCGCATGCTCCAGTAGACAAAGACAGCAATACCTACTTCATCCTTTCTCTTTCTATCCAGACCACGTTCCCACTTATAGGCATGCCTCCTCTATCTATAATATCTCTATGGAACCATCACTCTTTGCTTATCTACACTCGGAAATTTGACAAAGAGAATTAGAGGATCTAATAAGGTTCAAGGTAAAACAAAAAATAATTGAGATTCCCCTGTGTCTATAGCGATGCAGAAAGGTATAACAATAAATTATTTTCCACCTATACGCCTCACTATAAGTCTCACTTGAAAGAGGGCTATGGTATTGCACCCGTTTTGCATTTACGCTTAAGTTACGCATTACGCAAGCCATTTTCGTAATGTGTAACCAAAACTTCCTGTTATTGTCCAGGGAGCCGGCCGGATATACCGTTGCTTGGACCAAGATGAGTGTCGGTTTATTTAGTCCTCCTGACCCTTCAATCTGAAGAAATGTGGTACACAAAACGGTACTGCATTCATCGTGACATTACGACTGATTTGTGCTCGTGGATATCGAGACTTACCTACATCCTAGTAGGAAGTACGAAATCTCTAGGTGCAGTAAAATATATTGAGACTCCTACTGTCTATTCAGTAGAGTCGGAAAACAAGATAGAACTTATATCACGATAAAATTCTACGACAATTATGTTTGGAGGACTTTCGATTTAGGAAAGAATTTATATACCTAGGAAGTTCTACCATGTAAACAATACTAAATAAGTCTTAAGTGAAATTAAGAATAACTAAAAAAGCTACTATCATCGTCATCCAAGTGGAAATTACATGGTGGAGCCGATATTTACAACCGGCAAGGTACTGCACCAGTTGTAATGTGCACTGAGAAAAAAATTTTTTGGATCCAAAGAAATGCATTTCTTTGGCTCCATTGCTTTCAGTCAAAGGAATTATTTACGTGATTTTATTGAATTTTGTTTAGAGTCAAAAAACTCGTCCATTGAGTCAAAGAAATAATTTCTTTGGGGTCCATTTCTTTGATACAAAGAAATATTTCCTAATTTCGGAGTATGTGATTATTAAAGTCAAGGAATTGATTCCTTTGAGAGGAAGAACCTAATTTTGTTGAGTCTATCTTTTGTACTCAAAGAAATATTTCTTTACTTCGATGTTATCGAAACTTTGAATTAAACACTATGCTTTTTAAATTTAACAATTTTACAGCATCAAATAAATATTTTTTTGCTTTCATCATTACGTTTCTTAGACATAAAAAGATATTTCTTTGAACTGAAGAAATATTTATGCAGCCACATTCTCCTCGATCATTTCTTTGAATCAAAGAAATATTTCTTGATTCAAATACTTTTTTTTCTCAGTGTGCCAATATTGGATAGTCAAAGCTGGCATTATAGTACTATGACTTTACCATTGGGTTAATACTGTATCAATCCTGCAATACCTGGAGAACGCCTACAAGTAAAAATATAAAATAGATGAAATTTGGTATACTTTATATATATATATATATATATATATATATATATATATATATATATATATAGGTATATATTGTATTTAATGTTAACTCAGATGCGTTTTTTAATTAAATTATCTCGAGATAATTTAATCTTTGTATTTGAATGAGTATATCGTATACCATCTCCTGAGTTAGTGTAACGGTTTGCGTTATAAACTCGCGTCCCACACGGAGAAAAATGGATATTCAAGCTTAATATCTTGGATACTGAACTATGTGACAGTCATCTAAAGATATTCAGATTAAGTATCTGGATATTCAGGCTCAATATCTTAGATAGTTAAGTCATCTATTTGAATATCTAAGATATTGAGCCTGAATATCCAGATACCAGTATAGGTGATCAACATCTAAGATATTCAATAAGATGAATATCTTGATATTTAGGATGAATATCTGGATATTTAGGATGAATATCTAGATATTTAGGATGAATATATTTGTAATTCAATTTTTTGACAATCTAGATATTAAGTTTGAGTATCCATTTTTCTCCGTGCACAAGTCGTGCGTTTGTTCGATTTTGCTCATTATTGAATGAGCAAAAGTTGATAAAACTTCAGAGCTAGTTTAAAATGGTTTAAATTCTTCTGAAATTACTTCAAATTCTTTACACTCATTTAAAGTTTCTTGAAATTCCCTAAAACTATTTAAATCTTTCAAAAACTTTGGTGTCCTTATACTAGAGTGTTCTTGTCTTTTGAATTCTCTTAAAATCTTTTGAGCCTCTCTTTGAATTTCCCCTCAACTCTTAATTTAAGTTTTATCAACTTGAATTTGAGGTCAAGGATTTTCTTTTTCTTTGAGCCAAATTTTTTAATACATATTTCCGTTCTATTGGTTTAAATTTGATCCAATTTTTTGTTGCCTATTTTTCACCTATTTTTATTTTATAAATCACTCTTTTACATTTTTTTTTTAATGAAAGTAGATAGTATGATGACTGTAATTTGAACCACATGGATTAATTAGAAGAATACACATTATTTACAGCGAAGAGCTGTTCAGAATGACATTCTAAGAAATTTGACTACTTTTTCTTTGAAAATTCATTACAAGGAGTTTTCGGTTGCAATAAGAATTTATTCACCCTCTTAAGCTGCATGGTTAAGATGCATTTGCGTACCGTAAATAACGACAGCACGGCGAGTTAAAAATAACCTACCCCATAGAGGAAGTGCTATGCCGTCGTCTTCTGAAAAGTGCAGATGCAGTCACCACGCGGATGTGTGTCTTGCTGAAGAGTGACGTGCAAACGACATATAAGATACAAGACTTCGGGGGAGTCTTCTATGCAGAAAATATCACTATATACCTTCTTGGCTTTTTTTTTATCAAGTATTCTTTGATCGTAAAAGAGGTGATAAACCCTGACAGGCAGTGACTCTCCGCTGATCAAAAGGAAATTATTATTTTTCTTTTCTTTGAAGGGGTTTCCATTTAAAAAAGCAAAGTTGACCTTGAAATGACCTTGAAAATGACCTTTAAGGTCAAGTTTGATGTTATCATCAGTTGACCCCCTCCAAACCAAACAACTTTTATCCGAAACATTTTTCGATTACTCTGCAAACTTTTCAGTAATTCGGCTGTCCAAGTTAAAATGGGACTCCCTGTATGATGTCCTGAAACATTGTCTTGATTAATTAATTAATATTTAAAATAAATAATAAAAATATTTAACAAAATTAATTCATTCATATTTACTTCCACTTTTATTACAACTGAATTCTTTTCGCATTTCATTTGAGTAATGAAATCAAGGCGTACAATATATATGTATATATAAAGACCTACGTTGGATACCACATGCGCATTATGATAGAAATGAATGTATAGTGGAAAAATATCGTAAACAACCTTTGAATAACTTCAAATTACGTCTGTACTTACGTAGGGATCGACTCATAATCAAGCTTCTGTGTTTTGCATTCTTTTGTTCTTCCAATTTCGTAAGCAATATCTACAATCAAATTCTGTATATAATATGTATAGAATTTACGTCATTAATTGCCATATAAATTTGGCATATAATTCTGTTGGCTTAAGATTATTTTAACCTTTTATCACCAATTTCTCACCTATTTTTATTAAAAAAAATCACCTTTTTAATGACAATGGATACTGTGACGAATGTTATTGTACACCCAGAAAAAAAGTTTGTTTGAATCAAATAAACGTATATTTGATATACAGCCAAATAAAAAATATCTTTGAATTAAATAAAATTTATTTGATTCAAAGAAATTTTTTTTTGAATTAAATAAATAATATCTTTGAGTCAAATAAATTTTATTTAATTCAAATATATTTTTTATTTAGCTGTATATCAAATATATGTTTATTTGATTTAAAAATTTTTTCTCTGGGTGTATAAGAATCTATTGAACAATAATTGTATTACGAAAGAGGCTTATTGGAACATTTGTTATTCAGAATGTAGTACCTATTTAGATTTAGATAAAGTATTATCAGCACATTTTTTAAAATTATGAATAATAACTGGTAAAGAGAATTTATAAATTAATCATGGATTGCAAAGCATATAGTGCAGTTATAATCAGGCTTGCAAGAGAGTCAATGGCCACGTTAAAATAGAATCTGTAGAACAGTATAGAAGGGCAATAGTGTGCATGATACTCGTATAGTTGCGCTATATATTGCAAATCATTATGCAATGTGGAGTGTGCACATTGACGTAATTCAGATTCAATCTTAAGCACAAACTAATCCTGAGAAACGTACTGTATATACTGTATACACATATATACATGTACAATTGTACATTATACAACATATTAACACTGGATATGTTCCATGTCTGGGTTTCCAGAATAATCCAGTTATGAAAATCAATTCGGCGCACGATTGGCCTATAAATTCAGAGAAGGGACTATATAAATAAGGCTCTCAAACTTGTATTGCAATCTCGTCAAGAATAGAATAATGGTCAGAATTCAATTATCAGTTTTCATACCTTTCTGTATGTCGACATTGAATCCATGCGATTATTATTGTTGCTATGTAACTGCTACTTTCAATCGATTAATTCTTTGTACAAAATGTTCTGTTTCGAACCGATAAACAAGGGGTGGATGCAAAATCTTATGGCATATTCCTTAAGAAATAATTACGGAATGAAGATTTTCTTGTATTAGTTTCTCTTATGTATATTTATTGAAGTATATATAAAACATCATCACTATATATTATATAGTAAGTTATGTAAGATAAGAAAGAGTCCAGTTTTTTTTCTACTAGAATTTAATCAGCTTCTCCTGACGCGTATTATATTTCAAAATACTTTCTATTACAAAGCCCGATCTTCGAATACAAGTTTATATAGTTATATTGTTTTACCCATACTCGTTTTCAAATAGAAATAGACAATTGTTTTAACTCAAATAAGAACATTTATTTTTTTTAACGTATGAAAATTGTACTTGTGATGCTCGACTCGATAGTTGATATCCCAATGGGCAAAAAGACATTGTCATCCTGAGAACGTCCTAATAAAGACATCCTCAGGATGTCCTCAGGATGTTAATGTTTTTTTGTCCACTGGGTAATATCTAATCTTTTAACATCATTTGGAAAAGGTTAGTTTTTTCATTCATTTTTCATCGAATAAAAGGTTCTGAGAATCTGAATTAGTTTAATTCGGGAAATCCCCATGAGTGAGGAATTGTTTTTAGTTGATAACAAACACGTTTTCATTATGGAAATATTGAATATAAACAAAGAAGGAAAAGGAATTTCTTAAGTCGCCGTTCAGTTGACTGAAAATTAAAATGTTAAATATCACAGAACCGGTCACGTGTACGCCTGCAACGTGGTTCTTGAGTTCATGGCTTCCCTCTACCTTGTCACTTCAAGTAGAAGTTGTGACATATAATAGCTAGACCGCTTCGCACGAACAGACCGGATTGCATGACGTTCGAACGCGACAAATCCTCAATTTTGGGAATTTGTCAACTTTTTTTTATTAATAAAGTTGTTGGATACTTCTGAAAAAAAAATGAACGAAAGTTAAAGTTATAGCCAAACAACGCATAATATGAAAAAAAAATTCAAGAAAATTTTGTGAAAAATATTGTTAAAATATCACATTTTCTCCTATTTTAATGACAATAAATACTATATGATGACTATAATGTGAATCCATGAATGTTTAGGAATTTCCGATGTGTATATCTGAATATATTATTAATTTTAAGAAATGAGCATCTTCGTGGTAATTATTATACTCGTTTTTCCAGAGATTCATATTTCTTTAAAATGATTTCCCTAGATAACTTGTGAAAAAGAAGAAGGAAATACTTAAATGAATTCCGTGGAACTTTATTTCAATGGCTTCCAATACTTTTAGTAAGTCTTGATTATTATTGTTTTCTTACTTATTGTTTTCTATAATACCTTTTTGTGTAGGGTAAGGGCAGTGAGCAAGTATGACTCAGTTGTCGGAATGACGTAAGACTAAGGATAGTGAAGCCCATAAATGGTGGGAGGGGGAAGACGAGTTAAGTTAAATAGCTAGCTTTGAACTGAATGTTCTTATGTATACTTTCAGTGACTTTGTTTCCACTATTGCATCACTCTATTGTATTGAACATAGAATGCAAAAATCACCATTGAATTATGCAATAGTTAGTCTGCACTTTAACAAGAGTTCAAATATAGTTATACCGATGGTCGATGCAATAACAAATGGTAGTGTTTCCTCTACTTTAATGATCAATATGCAAATTTTCCATGATTGTATGAGTCACAGTTCTCTTTATTCAACACCCCAATGCACGTAATACCTCACCGCGTAATACCCAAACAATTTAAAACACGTGCTTCATTAGTCTTCATCGATTTACTACACAAAAAATATTTTTAGGCATACATATTTTATAATATGACGTAAACATTACATCATCCAAAATCAATTTATAACTTACGTAATTGATGTTAATGAATATATGTATCTGCTTTATATTTTTTAAATGCATATTTCTCAAGATAAACAAAATTTTCTCATATATGAGAAAAAAATTTGGTTCAGATAGTCTTCCTACTGGTTATAGTACGCGATTTATCGATGGGTCCTTTAAGAAAGTATGTAACTCGCGCTAATAGTCAATAGATAGAATCTACGCAAATTGCAGCTTCATTTTTTGGCCTATTTACTGTACTTTTTATTTTATTATTTAATAAATATTTCTATGCAAGAATAGAGCTTGTGGTTGTGTTTTGGAATATGTTGACTTTTTATAGTTTGAGGAATTCTAAACTGGAGTTAAATAGGAACTGGTCGTGCCCTTTCTATCACTTTCCGCTATACCCTTAACCTTGAAAACAAAATTCTATTTTTGATCTAGACTGTCGTGTAAAAGGGAGACAGTTGTTATCTCAGCTTAAGATCTTTAAATGAAATTCATGTGTTTTACGAGAAAAAGATTTGAATGTCTCATACTTGTCCCTAATTATCTAAATTAATCTTAAACTCTTCTCATTACTTTTGAAATCATCATTGCATAAAATCATTTAGAGCATCTTGAAATCTTGTTAATTGCAAAAAAAATATTTTCAAATGTTTTAAAATTCTTGGAATTCATTAAGTTTAAAATTATTTTTATTTAAAAAAAAATCATCTTTTCACCTTTTTTAATGCTATAAGTAATATGATAACACACTTTTGTCTGATATGACAGCAATAATTGATTTGGCAAACTTTATTAAGTCTATAATTGAAAATTACTGTTATGTTCACTTTTTTTCTGAAAGTGTGAGGCATAGTTTCCAGGACGGTAAATAATATGCATGAACAAATGCAGGTGTGTGAAGAAATATTGTAAACTTAATATTTAAGTGGTACCTAATACTCTGAAATTGCATGAGTCTAGACTCACTAACGGATTGTATGTATGAAAGTATTATACCTTCATACCAGTTAGCCGAGATAATAGATCTACTCTTGCATAACTTTTTCTGGGTTATGACATAGTGCATGTCTGCTCACGGTGCTTACTTTATTGGTGGCGATGTCAATGTTATTGTTGTTAATGTTGCTCCACGTGTCGTTGATCGAAAGGTCCAACGGTCCCGAAGACGATGGCGCAATTTGACTGCACCTAAACCTTCATTCAATTTGAATTACACAACATAATATAGTTCCATTATATAGTATATAGTATTACACACTATTCACACACAAACACATGACATAACTCGATATTACATTACACTGAATTGCACTCACTATAAAATGTACCTGACCTCTTGGACATTTATATGTTTCACAACTACATAATCATTACATTCTTTACTTATAGTTATTATCCGTAACTTTTATACTTTGTATCGGGGCATTTGAATTCTCTTAGAAATCCTTAAACTTTTTTAAAATCCCTTGAGATTCTTTAAAGTGAAATAAAATTTTGTGTGAAATTCTTTAAAATCCTTACATCTTCTGTAAATCTTTTAAGGGGATAGTCGCAGGCAGCTACCGACTATAGGGCTGAAAATTTCACCCTCTATTTAATATCTTAAAATGTCCTATAAATGAACCTATACATATAGTTATAAATTGTATAAACTTATTATTCTTTACTTTAACATGCTTTTCATTAAAATCTAAGGAGAGACGTTCTGAGATATTCTCATTTAAAAATTTGAATCTCTTTTATTTTTAAATAGTTATTGAAATTTCAAACAATTTTTTAAAATCAGTTCCAATCCAAGTGGAATAATTGGTTTTATTTTAGTTTCAAGAAAGAAAATCTTTATTGATCCTACTTTTTCTTTTTGAATATTAAATTAATTTTTTTCTTTAAAAACAAAGCCGATTGTTATTATTTAAAAATAAAATAAATATTGTAAACCAGAGTAAATTTAAATACATATAATTTTATAAATGAAGTTGGTAATTCAAAAGTGAAGGCTGTCTCCACCTAACGACAGCATTTCAAAACCGAACGTCTGCTTTTCAGCAGATAAGGCAATTGCTTTAGGTTTAAATAAAAAATACTTAAAAAAAAAAGAAAACGATAGAAAATTAAAAATAAGGAAAAAGATTAAATTCCGTTTGAAAGTCAAAATAAAGAATTTATGTTTTGCGGTATTTACCCTTAAAAATAAACTTTTCTTATAAATATATCATTTTTAATATTTTATTCACAGGTAAAATAGAATATTGATTGATTTATAAAATAATTTGTTCTGCTAATATTGCTGAACATTAAGATTTTATAAAAATTATATTATAAATCTCTAAAAATATATTTCAAATGATTAAAATTGCAGATGAATTACTCTCGAACCAGTGTGACAATTTTCTCTAATTTTAAACACTGATTTATTGGCTAAGATATTTTTTAGTTAAATTCACTGAATATTTATTCATTCTCGTTTAATAGAGATTCAAATTATTTAAAATTATAACTGATTTAGAGAGCAATAATTATTACTTTCTCTAAATCAGTTATAATTTTATAATCGATTTTGCTGAACACTACTGATAAACAATCTAATATTTCGTGAATGAGGTTAAACACAGGTTAATTGCTGTTAAGACTCGCCTATTATCGCAATTTATAGTTAAGCGACATGCAAATTAGTGATTATTTAAATTTTTTCTAAGAGCAACAAGGTTTTATAAGCAAGGTGAAAATCGTTGCAGATCGCCCATTTTTCATGTATACGCGTATACACGCAAAAGAATAGGTACATATAAACTCGGAAAATATACTGCATTTCATTAATTCAATGAAATCGCATTTAAGATGAAAAATTCTCCACCAATTGAATTTCTTCTTAACTCAGTAAATGCAAACTTTTTCACTCAATACTCTAGAATTTTAAACAGAATTTTAAAAGGTAAAAATATGCCATTATGATGACTTAAAATTTTTTTAAACGACTCATAATTTGAATTTGTGTATTCAATTTCAGTTTAAAATTTCGTTAATTATCATATCCAAACTCCAAAGGTCTTCAAAACTTAAAATTGCACAATCATTGGGAAAAACTCACAATGCTGTAATCGATTTTAGCAGATTTAGTAAGTATATGTTATATTGGCAAAATATTTATTTTGCCAATAAATACCGAGATACATACTGAGAAATTTAAAGCCGACAAATGAACGTTAAAGAATTACTACTGTAAAATACAACAGTAATTACAGTAATAATTAAAATTAATCCTTCATAAAGTGTCTTGATGTGTAATTAATTAAAATTACAATAAAACATTCCTTCATCTTCGTATTAAAATTACTATTATTAAAGTGTCGTTCTTTATGATAATGAGGATTCTATTTATATCAAACTATGTTATTTTTCTATTAAAAATACATAGCGGGATAGAGAGAGGGCAGATTTCGATATTTACTAATTACAATTAATAAAAAATGACTCATTTAAAAGCTAGATTATACATATATCGTGAATACATTACTGAAAGGAGTAGTTGTACTTATTAAAAGGGGTGCTTTTAACCCCTAATGCGCAGACGCGATGACCGATGTCCACTTGGGGTCCTTTTCCTGTAGGCATAGAATATAACTACATTCTCTACTCGCTCTTTCAGAACACGAAAGTACAACTTCCCATACTTTCGTTACGGTTACCGGCGCAACTGGAAAGAGTTTCCCTAAAGCATTCACATTGTTTTTTTTTATAACTATTAGATAATAGACACTTGATAATTAAAAATCCAAATTCATAAATATATATTTCTATATAATCAAATTTGCTGAGTTTAAAAAGTAAAATCTAGCGTATTTTATCCCGCAAATTTCAAATATTTAAATGTTGAAGTCTTTTTAATACGTAATATAATCCATGTTTTGTAATAAGAAGGAAGTACATTTAACGTTGCAAAATTAAGTCGCGAAATTCAATCAACGTTCAGTCTGGTAAGCAGATTAAATACATTACCTACTATTATTATTATTATTATTATTATTATTATTATTATTATTATTATTGAATTTGTTTTTTAGTTGATTTAAATTTCGTTAAACTGTTTTCAACTGGTCTGAATTCTTTTGAAATCTTTTGAATCCGTCACAAGAAGACATTTTTAAGAATCAATGGGATTTAAAGTACTCTTATAGCACTCTTTACTCTCTAAACTTAAATCAGTGAAATTTCACTGATTCCCAGTCAAATTCCACTGATTTTCAGTGACTCTTTTCTCACGATTTTAATCAGTGAAAAATCTACTGGAAATCAGTGAAAAGTCACTGAAATTTTCAGTAGTTTAGTGACGATTACTAAAAATTTCAGTGACTTTTCACTGATTCTCAGTGAATTTTCACTGAATGAAATCGTGAGAAAAGAGTCACTGAAAATCAGTGAAATTTCACTGATTCAATTTTAGAGAGTATAATAAAATGCCGGAAATAAGTTACGACCGCCCTAATTTAAACAAGTAGTACTTGACTTTGAGCTATTCTTACCGATATTTTAATTATTTATTATCTACAATCAATGGAAGAAGGCCTGCGAGCTAGTAGAATGCTTCTGTCACTCGACAGATATGCTATTTATTTGT
The DNA here is from genome assembly GCA_904066005.1 of Synergus itoensis. Taxonomy (NCBI): domain Eukaryota; kingdom Metazoa; phylum Arthropoda; class Insecta; order Hymenoptera; family Cynipidae; genus Synergus; species Synergus itoensis. Next base: position 975,429 of record CAJFCP010000106.1, on the reverse strand, counting down.
AAACTTTAGTCGTTCATTCTCTTTCATAAAAAAAGGAAATTTAAGTAAATTCAAGAGTAATTTTTAAAATAAGAAACAAAATTGCATAATAATTCTAGTCTTTTATTTTGAGGTACAAGTTTTTCGCAATGTTATCGAGAGTACGAGAAACTTTTAGATGCAACACGACGTGTGTAAATTTTCAAATTCCAGATATGGAAAAGTCGGAGTCCTCCATAGGAAGTGTCGCTGACCTGGAGGACAGAGACCCTCAAAATTTGAATAAACATATTCAGGTGCGATTTTCTTCTTTTATCAAAACCTAGCTCCGCCTTCACGAAAGATTAGATCTTTATTTCTGTTGTTTTTTTATGTCTTGCTGAAGTCAATTAAGCCCTTGCTGGTGCCTCTAGAAGGCCCTCGCTGAGGCCTACAATATTTGCCCTTCTTATTGTTTTTTAAAATTTTCTAAGTATACACTGGTAAAGGTAGGCCCTACAGAGGGCCTACCTTCGCTTCACAGACGGTATCAGCTTCTAAAATAATACTTTCTTATTTCTTTCTTATTCTTATTCTAGAATAAAATTGATTTAACTCGTAAAAACCAGATGCGTGAGACTATTTGCTCTATATTCAAACGTTAAAGTATACTGAGGAAGCTCATTATGAGGTCGCTGACCCTTCTCTATGAGATTATAATCAATCGTAATATTGACCACAGGTGTCGTGGAAGGAAATTGTCGGCGAACCAGATGGAATTCGGAGTCCAGAATGCGCTTGGCGATTAAGTGGTCAGTGTTTCCGATTATCGAGAGCATGCTGCTATATTTTTCTTTCAGTTTTGGTAGCTCCTTTGGCTGCCCTTTGCATGGGTCTCACCTTTGCGTGTCTCACGTTTGCGGTGAGTTCATTAGTTTTTCATTACTGCGACTATTTCCTCGAATCAATAATAAGAGTCTTTCAGCCGTTATTGATTGTGCAATTCATACACTTGCTCAAATAATGGTCAATTATGACTTAATAATGATGATTTATTGATTGCGGAATCAAAACATTGGATATAATAATATAGAAAGACAGAAATTCTTTTCAAAAATGGTGCGAATGCAGAATAATTTCAATCATCTTTATTCAGTTATGATCGAGTATATATTAGGTAAATGTTTTATTAAAATGATACTATAGCAAATTAATTTAATATGATTTAATCAAATTTACAGCATGTATGGTGCTGCGTCCCATGTATTCGCATTTTCAAAATAATCTTCACCCCATTAAGAGCCTGTAACACAATAATTATTCAGGCTCTAATTCGTCCATGCATGGAGTCGATTGGATATTTGTGCCACAATATCCGAATACTAAATCAAAGACTTCCTGATGGACCGAATCGAAGAGACGACGTGCTATTGATTTGAATTAAAAAGAGAAAGAAAAAAAAAAAAAAAACAGAAATTAACTTTTTAGTGCCTTTGAAACATGAAAACTTCCATGGAATTTGTTCACATCAGCACAAATCAAATACTGAATCAGAACATTTATTTTTCCTCTACATTTTTTTATATATTAATACAAGATCTGTTCAATTCCAAGAATAATTTTTATCCAGTTCTGGGATAAAATTAAGTTTTGTGATTCGGTGATGATATCTAAGTTATAATAAAATATACATTTAATAATTAATTACAATTAAGTTGACTGTAAGAAGGTTTAAATGGCTTATATTAAAGTACTCAAGAGTGTAATAAAGTTTTTTATTATTCCTCACACTTATACTGCCGTCCAACGTAAAAAGATACATAAGTGACATTGTGGCTTAGGGTCATTCCTTTAAACCTAGCAATGGAAAAGTCGACCTAAGCGACAATGTCACTTATGTATCTTTTTACTTTGGACGGCAGTATATCTGGCTGTGAATTCTCTTTTTCAGTGTAAATCGTTTCTGTTTATTATAAATGAATTATATAAGTATTGTTACAAATTATAATTTCTTAATATTATATTTCCATGTAAAGCAGAACATTTGTTGCGATTTCTTAATAATTTCTGAAATGATGACTTATTATTGTAAAGCGTAATCGGATTATTTATATCAATAATAATGCATACGTCTATATTAAAGCGTCGTTTCAGAAAAAAATAAATGGAGGGCACAATTCCTTTGAAATTCCTCAAAATCACTTGAATTATATTAATAAAAAAGAAAAACAACTTTGAAGTCAATAAATTAAACGGATTTAAACGGATAGGAATTAACGAATTCAAACGAATAGAAATTTGTAAATTTGTATCCATTTGAATGAGCACTTTGCATTCTTTTCAATATAATATTCTATCCTTTGCTATATTTTAAAATCTTTATCCATTTGAATAATGTTCAATACAGAATATAATATGTATTAGTATTTTCGGTATTTCATAAAAAATATGGATTAAAACACCAGTAATTTAATTAGTTTACAGGTTTTTAATGCATTATACAATATTTTGGTAAACGTAATGTACACGCATGTTACTTAATTTTTGAGATCGTACTCATTCTGAGATTTCGACCCTGATTGTCCCTATCTGAAAAAATAATTACATAAGTATTGACATTGACATTCTTTTACAAAGCATCAATAATTTTCCATTGAATGCACAATGCAATGCAACTGAATTCGGGTCTTAAGAATTGTTTGCGATCTCTTTAAGTAATGACTCTTCAAAGAACGGAAATATTCTAAGAACAGAAACAAGTTTCGCTCCGAAAATTAAGCATAGATTGCAAACGACTCAGTCACTACGACCTCAATATTTACAGTTCCACTTAACTGAATCGACAGTGAAGAAATTAAAGCTTCTACCTGCGTGGATCTGCAATTTCGGTAAATGCTTCGTTGCAAAAGAGAGCATTCAAACATCCTCCCACTCAAAAAGACGAATGACCTAAACTCTTTTTAAATCGTATTTTCACGTGCAAGAGACATCCAGTTCTTTTCGTGATTTCGTCGCGTGCGGATTTTTCATTAATTTAATCTTCACATCACAATTTAACACAAAAATGAGGATTTTTGTGTTAGGCCTCTTTTTCATAGGCCTCACTCTAACTCAATCAACTACAGTGACGAAGAAAATTGAGAAGAGGAATGCAGGCGAGAATTCCAAAACCGAAGTCAGTTGGAAGCCTGAAAAACCCAAGGTCCTCATTTCCAAAGCCGATGACTCCAAGGTCGGATCCGTAAAAAGCGACTCTTTGAAGGTAGAGGTCGAGTCTGCCCTTCGGACATCTGCAAAGACCATAGTCGAGAAAGTCAAAGAGGATCAGAAGCATGATCTAAAACTGGAAGAAGCCTCTGATCCAAAGCAGGTCGATCGAGAGAAAAAATCATGTAAGACCCTAACAAGTCAACCATCAGCTCCAGCCAAGTTCTGCATGGAAATTAGTGGATCTCCATCAACAGTGACAATTTGCGACGACGACAAACCAAATTTTTCAACTGTACTTCTTCCAGCATCATCTGATTCTGGATCGTATCCACAGTCCCAGAATCCTCAACATGGACCACAGTCATCTCAGCCAGGATACGACAACTCTCGACCTTCAATCTACGGTCAATCTGGCTACGATCAGCAAACGATATATGATTTGTTTTATCCACATCAGTCTTCCAACCCTCTGGACATCCTCATCGAAAATGGATCTCAGCAGTCGTCTCTTCCTTCCTATATCCACGTCCAGCCTCAATCCAACCAAGGATTCCTGCCTTCAATTTATTCTCCCCAGTCACAGTATGGATTTTCTCAAAATCTTCACGGTCATCTACACAATATCCATCCAAACTTTTATCAAAATTTACCGACTGGTTCTGGTTCAGGACAAGGTTCCAACATTTACGTAGTGCCTGGGAGTCAAGGTGGCTTACCAGTTAGTGCTTATCCTGGCACTCCAGGGCTTTCAATCAACGGTTTGTCTGGCATTCAGGGAGGCATTGCGTTTGAGGGTTATCCAGGTGGTGGGCCAGGAGGCTATCCGGGAGGTAGTCTAGGAGGTTATGCAGTCGGTGGACCAGGAGGTATTCCAGGCAGTGGTTTTGGAGCTTATTTAGGTGGTGGACCAGGAGGTTATCCAAGCAATGGTCTTTATGCAGGAGGTAGTCTAAATACTTATTCGCTTGGTGGTGGACCCGGAAGTTATCCAGGAGGTTATTCAGGTGGTAGTCTAGGTGGTTATGCAGGAGGGTATGCAGGAAGTGGTCAAGGAAGTTATCAATTTGGTAGACCAGGAGGTCTCTATCCAAATCTTCATCGAGGTCCTAATGGATTATACCCTCTCCTTACCTCTTGTACCTGTAGACAAACACCTGTAACAGATGCAGACCTTATCATGAATAGGATGTATTCTCCTCTAAACAGCAACGCTGGGGTCTCTTCTTCTCTAGGAAACATTATCGTCCGACCTAGCTCTTCAACTTCTTTCTATCCCACCTCCAACAATCCAGTTCTCGTGAGTGAATCATTGAAAATTTAGTGTTAAGGGCATGCTCTTTTCGGACGACAAACCGATTTTTTTGGTGTTAACCATGTCCAAACGCAATGATATATTGCTTTCAAACTTTGGAATATAAGAAATGGGACATTAAACTACGTTTGTATACTTAGTTGGAGTTATAATTTTGAAAAAAAATCAAGTCGGTAAAGTAGGGACATGATTTTTT
>CAJFCP010000106.1:930440-965753 GCA_904066005.1 Synergus itoensis | reverse complement strand
ATTTCGGATATAATGATTGTTTGGGCGAAATGCAACGACGGGGAAATTCGAGGATTTATTGTTGAGAGAGATGGAAACGAAGCTCGACTGGAAACTCCAAAACTTAATGGAAAATTCTCAATGAGAACTTCTATCACTGGAATGATTTTGATGGATGACGTTATTGTACCTGTAGAAAACATGTTACCTAATGTAAAAGGATTGAAGGTGATTATAATTGAAATAGTTCAATTATAATCCTTAGTTCAATCCTCGTTTCGAAAAAACCTTGGAAATTCGAAAAATTAGAATTTGATATTTATTTTTTTGTTATGTTTTATTAGTCTCGAATAATTAATATTAAATAATAATCAATTTTCAGGGACCTTTTGGATGTCTGAACAATGCTCGATATGGAATTGCGTGGGGAGCTCTTGGCGCAGCAGAATCGTGTTTTAGATTGGCGAGAATGTACGTTTTGGACAGAAAACAGTTTAACAGGCCATTAGCAGCCAATCAGCTCGTGCAGAAGAAACTGGCAGATATGATGACAGAAATTTCAATTGGACTTGAAGCTTGCTTGAGAGTCGGAAGATTAAAGGATGAAGGCAAGTAAGTATATAAGTTTTGTAATTTCAACTTATTCTTGCTGTTTAAAAAAATATTGTCATCCTCTAAAATTGAAATTAATTTTAAGAGCAACTCCAGAGATGATTTCAATGATCAAAAGAAATTCTGCTGGAAAAGCACTCGATATTGCAAGAACTGCGAGAGACATGTTGGGTGGAAACGGAATTTCAGATGAGTACCATATAATAAGGCACGTAATGAATCTGGAGTCAGTAAACACCTATGAAGGTAATTATAAAATGTCTAGTAAGCGATAGGTATAATTTCAATTTAGAAACTCAATAGCAACAAGAAAAAATTGTAATTGCTCATTTTTTTCAGGAACACACGATATTCATGCCCTTATCCTTGGAAGAGCGATAACCGGAATTTCTGCTTTTTCTGGATAAACAATTAAACATATTAATTTATGCATTTAAAGGCCTTATAAATAAGTTACTACATATATCATTTCTAATTTCTTTTAAATAAAATATTATCCCTAAATACCTTTCTTATGCTTTTTCTTAGTAAATTAGTTATAAAGTTTCTCAATGTTCTGAAACATGCATTAGCCTTGAATTGCAGCTGATTAAACGAAGACGTCGGTTTTAATATAAAAATTTATTAAACAGAAAGGAACATCTATCCTAACAGTAGGTACCTATATTTTGTATTTCACACATGAATGTAACGAAAATGAGGAACGATGTCGACAGTGATCACCTAACAGAGCCGGAGGAGTATTTTTCAAATAAAAATTTACATTAAAAACTCCTAGTTGAAAAACTCTTGGAAACCTTTCAAAACTTTTAAAAACTCCTCCCTAAATTTATTCTCATTTCTCCTGGACTCCTCCTGCTCTGTCAAAAAAATTCCTAAGACGCCTCCTGACGCGTTACTCAATTCGTTAGACATTGTCAATTGCACATTTGCAGATATTCAAAAAAGAAATGAAGTAAGCAATCAACAAGGACATCAACACAATCGACTCGAGTTTTTCTTTTAATAATAAATAAATTAGGTTTAATTGCTAAGTAATAAAACGTTAATTACATATCGATAATTAATTAAGTACAACACACGTCTCGTGCAAAAGTGTAAAGAAGTTAGTGCTACACTCAATACCTTTTTATGACTTAAACTGTGTTTAATAATTCTCGACTACAATAAGCTCTTCGTAAAACGTAGTAACATTGTAGTTTACAATAGTTTACAATTGTTTACAATTGTTTACAATTGTTCACGTCTTTATCGTCAATGTGTCTATTACATAGGTACACATCATGTTGGAATCGAATCCTCGTCTCGACACCTTTTTCAAAAATTAACTTGACCCTCTAATTATACACATTCTTACATTCGAATTCAAAAACTCCAACATTTTTCTAAAAACTGTACAAGTACTTTAATTCAAATTGTCCTCTTTATTTTCACTTTATAAACATTCCTTTTCCCCCTTGTTTTCGAACCAGATACAGAATTTCTTTTCTTTTCTTCAAGTATTCATTACAGTAAGGCTGATCAGTTCAAAAAAAAAAAGAAATCCGGAACCTTGCTCTCGCCAAAAAGAGTATAAAAATCCCGGGTCATCATTCACAAAGTGTCCTTAATTCGATTTCAACATTTAAAATTCGTCTTCCTACACAGTCGGAAATTATACACAGAAAAAAATCGCAATTCGAAGAGCAAATCCTCCTTGGTTTAACAAACAAAAACTCAATTTCTTCACTGAGGAACATTTGCTCTTCAGGAGATGCGCAGTTTTGTAATTTTTCTCTGGGTGCACTTTCGCTTCACCAGGTTCATGACCACGTCATCTTCTAGGGGCTACTTGAAATAAATAATAATAGTAATGATAATCAATAGTAAATAAATAATGAATATTAGAGCAAGTTAATTAACCTTTGGTATTTCTCGTGAACTTTCCTTTGATTAAGCACCGCCTAGCGAATGACTAAAATGAACAGTAACCATCTCAGGAACGATCACGCTCTATTATTTTTTTTTAATTAATAAATCTATGGCACACTGCTTTTTCAACTTTTTGCCATTTTTATTTTCTCTAAATACATCATATCTAACAGCCCCCTTAAGAGACCAGCTTTCACACACATACATACACACACATACACACACGTGTATTTTCTTTCTTTATTCTCTTTTCCTCACTCTCGTTTTCTCTAATATCGCTTGCGACGACCTCCGTAATATAATAAATATAATAGTGTATACTTGGTTTGCATTTGTATTTTACATTATCTCCTCATCTCAACTAATCGATACCTTATTGTCGTGTGAACTGTTTTCTTTTGTTTACACTGTGTCACTTAACACAAGATACAAACCAGACACTAAACGATTCGTCGATTAAAGATCGATTAAAGGTCCAGATTAAAAGTTTAATCACAAAATAAAAAATTTCAAACTAATTTTCCATTCTTTTTAATCCGGACCTTTTCGAGTTTATCATTCAGGTTTTGCCATTGTATTTCCAATCGAGCTCTATTTGCCGAAACGATAGTAAATTTTATGACGAGATATTTGCCCTTTACTTGATTTTCAGTTTCATTAATACAATTTTTAATTATTAATCAAAAACAATTTTTTATACATAAGCAGGAAGTATAAATTAGTATTTGGACCCTTGTGCCAATCTGGAGTGTACATTTTTACATTCGAAATTTAAAACTATAAAACAAATAAAAGTATATCCCTGCTCGGCATCTCGTCGTCTAATTTTTAACGTTTTACTCAAGTCTGTGACCCAAATTTTTTTTTTTTTAGAATTTCGTGATTCAGATATAAAATGATTTCAAAATTGGTAATATCACGTTTTCACAACTTTTTAATCCAATGTGAAAAACTTTTTAAAATAATTTAGAGTCTGGATTTAAAATGGCTTTTCAGGCCACAGAGCTTGAAGTTTGATAAGAAAATTTTAAGCTGTTATCATTCTTCCCTATTCTGTTGGATATGTGTTAAGTATCAATATAAATATACCTTCGATTTTTACAATTTTTGTTTGTTTCTACGAGACTTCGGGGATTTTTCAATTATCACCGGATAATTCTGGTGCACCAAACGGATGTAGCGCAAAAAAAAAGTAAAAGAAAGAAAAATTCATTTCTTCAAAGTCCTGAGTTTCTAAACTCGAAAAAGAAACTAAATAAAATAAAGTGAATCTAAAATTTCTTATCAAATAAGAATAACCTTTTTACTACAATTTTTGTCTTTTACAAATGAAAATAAACGCCTCGCTTATTAATAAATACACCTAATTCTTAAATATGTATATAACGAAGTGTTAACTGGAATGTATCAATATCGGAATTACTTATTCTAATACATAAAAAGAAAAAGTGCAATCGGTGACTCAAGTAAGCAGATTTTTTACGATTTATCAAACCTAGCACATTGAATAGTTTGGAACAAAAATTCTTCTTGGTTTCCTTCATAAATCTAATTGCATATAAAAGACAGTTATAGACACAGATAAAAAAAAATGTAAACTTCTGTATAGGAATTATTCGTAAAAAATAATTTCCATTTAATTCGGAATAACAAAAAATTCCAAATACACTAATATTAACGAAAAAAAAACAACATAATTGTAAATGCCTGCATTTTAAAATTTATCATCGAATTATAAAAATTTCCCTTAAATTTGTCGAAAATTAATTAATAAATGTTAATAATTTTTAATTAATTACATTGTTCGATATATTCTTCGTAGATATAAATTTAATAATAGGACTAACCAAAATTACCGAAAAAATAAGTAACGAATGCACAAATGTATTTTTGTTTATCGTCAATTTATCTATTCGATATTTTTTTTCGGTATTTTCGGTTATTTCCAGTATTTAATAATTAATTTACCTAATTATTTTAATTTAAAATAATTTTCGGTAATTTTTCAATTCGACAAATTTAAATTTTTAGAATTAAAAAACTATTAGGAATTAAATAATTCGTTAATAAATTTTTTAATTCGGTCATTTTATAATTGAGTTTTCTTTTTCAATTTTTGTCAATTTGTGTACTGGGTATTTATTTTTTCCATACTTTTAGCTAGACCCATTAAATTATCAGAAAATACATAATTAATGAATGAATTAATATTTGTTGATGAATTAAGGTCGCCACATCTCGTTTTGCCAAAGGAGAGGCTTAGGCCGAAAAACCAAAAGCCCATCCCCTCCTTTGGCGTCATTCTCTGTACTATATGTATATTATTCGCTTTCTCATATTTATATATTTATATATATATATATATTACCATTATTATTAATATATTATACTATACTCCTTTGTTTACATCATGTTACTTTACCTAGGTGTGTCCGATTTTTTCATTACGTACGTTACGAATTTACCGCGCCTACTGTGTACCTCTACCTACGATTCAGTTTCCTTAACAAAAACAGTTGCGTTAATAGTCATATATTAATAATAATCGTTATCGATAATCGCGATAATAATAATTTAATATATATAATAAACTTTTTCGCAACTAATATATATTTACAATATTATGATACAAGTTTATTAAGACGTTAACGCCACGTGTTTTTTGTGTTTAGTGCGCACAGAATGCAAGACTCGTTCTCCCTTTTATTATAACGTTAAAATCCATTGTAACATTATAACAAATTTCTTGATGTGATTTCAACATTATATTCTGCACGCCCGATTTTTCTCAAATTATTTTCAATTGTCCATTAATAAATGATGGAATAATTGTATCTTTAAAACGAAAAAGTAAAAATATAATTCACTGGAATGTTCGAAATTTGAGATTGAACCACGATTTTTTGGAGAACGTTGTCGTCGCACGAGTTGCGAAGGTAAATGACGTAAAACTTCTGTATGAAAAATCGACGCATTTCATCACGAAGCTAGTAACGTTAATTATTTCTATTATTCGCTATAGTACTCATAAGCGGCGATAGCCTCCGATTTTGCTTACATTTAATTAATCCATTATTACAATAATATATGTTTACTTTGTACTATATATGATCTTAGTCCGGCAGCCGGAACTGCCGCGTTTTGGTACGGTGAATTTATACAATGATGACTCTTTGCGCATTTCCGGTACTCCGCGACGCGACAAGCGCCACTCAGCTTCGTTTTATTTCTCCGTCTTTACTTTTACATACACATATATTTGGTTCAACTCGATCCTGTACGATATTCATTCTCCTAGCTTGCGTATGAAACCTAAGAATGGCACGTTTGTGAAATTCACTCTTCACCTCAATACTTTTCTCAGTCATGAAAACAACATTTCAACCATTTTAGTTACTCTAGCGAAAGCTTCGGATTGAAATTCAATCCGATCTAATCCGAAGGAAGTTTTCAAACCGAATTAATCCGAAGCTCATTAAAATTCGAATTGAAAGTTCGGATTCTTTCTGATTAATTCGAAATGGCGGATTCATTCGGATTAAAAGTTCGGATTGCTTTTCAATGGATTTCGGATTAATACGGATTGAAAACTTCCTTCGAATTAGGGTTAGTCAATTTCAAGGACGTTGCAACCAATTTATAACCTAAACGTTCAATTTTCTCATTTTGTTCAATAAATATTATATTATTTATATATTTTTTTGCACACACTTTTTAAATAGAAAAATTCCCAACAATTCAAATTCCTAAATTTTTTTTTAAGTTTAATTATTTAAATTATAATAATTTTTGGAAATTTTATAACTCGATAAATTCAAATTTCGTGAATTTAAAAACTGTGGAAGAATTTAATAATTAGCAGTGATATTTTCAATTACGAGTCAGGTTTGCTCTTAAGCTTCTCGTGTCCTCTTAATAAATTATGATATTATTAAGTTATTAAATTATTAAATTATTAAATAATTAGATATTGGTTTTGCCGATCCAGAATACATTATAATAATACATTAATAATACTTTTGAAATGACGACTTATTTACTGAACAATCTCCGAAGAAAAAATATTTCTTCTTTTGAAAACCCAAAAAGATCTCATCCTTAATTTGGAATGTTTCAATCATGACTGAGTTTTGGTAGATTTGCTGAAAAATGATGCTGCCTAATGCCGTTTTATTCTGAAACTGCCTGAACCAGACATCTCCCATCCCTTTTCATAACATCGTCGCTTACGTAATAAAAGTTTCGTATGTACAAAAGCACAGCTCACAATACAGCACGTATTGAGTGCGATTCGAGTCTCGTTTGCACCGGTGCACCGCTTTTAACATTATTTCTACCTCCCTCTCTTTTTTTCGCTATTTTTTACAAGAGCGTCCACCCACAGATACTATATATCACTTGGTACACGTGCACAAAGTTCACCACGTTAGCACATGCCCGTAAAAACGTTCCACACTTACGTGACCAACGAGGAATTGACGAGTCTACTTTCGTTGACTTGAGCTGCCACTAGTTGCTCGATGATTTATCTACCTTCTCTTTCACTCTCGAATTTTCATTTTTAATCATTCTCTTGACATTGACATTGACATTGAGCGATAAAAGATAATACTTAAGTGTCAAACACCTGAGGTATAAACTGGAATCTTCAAAATTTGAGTTGCTGCTCAAATTGCAATCTACGAATTTCAAAAGATCAAGTTATGGATTGAAAAGTTGTCATACAAGTGACGTGAGACCTCCCCCCTTAATTCGAACATGGGAATTAAGTTTTCATGATCGAATTGTCGGTAAAAGCTCTCTGAATATCATTTTATTGAAAGGCAGTAAATCACAAAGAGCAAAAACTTAAAAAAAAAAGAAAACTTTTTAAGGTGTTTCCTCAAATAAACCCAATACGCAAACGCGTATGCGTATGCGTATCCATTTGCGAAAAAAGTTCATTTGCAGAAACACCTTTAATGAGCTCTAATCGTCAATCTTTCGAATTGTTGATATTCTATTTTTTTTTTATTTATTTCGTGGCAGATCATGAAAGTAAAATTGCAGTATGACTATATGATGAGAATTATGTCTGATTTATCAGTTATAATTTATTGTCACACGATTTATCTTTATACTAAATGAAATAGTAAGTAAAGATTATAAAGAATTTTGAATTATTTTAGAAAATTAAAAAAAAAATTGTCAAATTTTGAAGTTTTTCGTGGAATTTTATTAAGGGATTTTAAAAGATTATTATGATAAGGTTTTAGAAACCTTCTTTGTCTTTAATCTCAATTATGAAATTGTTTTTTAATTACTGCTTAGAATTATTGTGCAGCAAAAAATGTATTTAGTTTGTCCTTGTTAATAATTGGATTAGAAACTTTTCACTAATTTATATTACACGACTTCGTACTATTTAAATTAGTAGTAATCTACTATTAATTAGTAAGATTTAACTAATTCAGATTCAGAGAGTAGTTTAACTTTCACCGAAAGACTGGCAATTCGCTCATGAAAATAAGTACTTCCAAAATATTGACTAGACTAATCTAAAAAGATTAACAAAGTTCGGAAAGTTCCCTGAAAATTTGTTCCCTGAACAAAGACTAGAATGGTCGCTGAAAATACTCCTAATGTATAAACAATGGCAATTTATGGCACTAAATTAAAAATTGAGCTGTGACGAGAATCCGATCAATGCTTTTTTTAAAAGAAAATATTTCAAATTCATTCTTAAAGGTTGTGAAACCCACTGAAGATTGAAAAACGTTGTCATGTCTACATAAATCGAATGCAAATAAATGCATTGTGCATCGCTGCGTCACGTGACCTCGATCGAATTTCGACTCTTTTTTGCAACATGAAACGTACACGTCACAAATGGTTCTTCGAGATTCTAGTATTTTCGAGAGACGATGGATAATTTCATCGTTGACAACTGTAGCATATGATGATTTCTTTCGCTTGTCTGATACTTCATTTATCACATAATTTTTGACAGTAATTTTCCTATTTTCATTTAAATATTTTGTGCAGTTTGTCAATAAAATTTTTCAGCAAAAGGGAGAAGAAATTGTAGTTTGTGCTTCTTCTAATTAAGTTTCATGATTTTAAAGATGACAAGTATTGTAATATTTTGCTTGTTGAGGTCGTTCTGGTTTAGATTTTTGAGTGAAAATGAAGTATGAAAGACCAAACGATAGAATGAAAAACTCAACGAGAGATAGGTTTACGAAAAGGAAAGATCCTCTTCAGGTGACTCGTCATGATATTCCTCGTGGTCGGACGTATGTCACAAAACGTCAGACGCTTGTCGTGGACTAATTCCAAGCGATGGTGATAATTGTCCCTCATCCACTGCTACGGCTTTTGGATCCTCGTCTTTCCATTTATCCATCGAACGGCGTCTCGCATTCATAAAGAAGTTTCCGACCGTCGTGGGCTCCAAGCCCAGCTGCCGAGCGATTGTCACCTGCATCTCCTTAGACGGCCTCTTAGTTTCCTGAAAATAACAAATTTTCATTAAAACATTGTTTTTTGGTTAGCCAAGGGAGCATCAAAATCATCAAAATCACGATCAAAATCAATCAAAATCAACTAGCCCTGTTGGAAGTAAAAAGATAGAAAAGGATAGAGATTTTCTATCCCTCCCAAGTGTACACTTTGCATCCATGGATTGCAAAAGGGATAGAAAAAGATTGGCGTGGATAGGCGTGGGATAGACGTGGATAGACGTGGATAGACGAAGGATACAGAAAGATAGAAAGATGAAGATTCAAAAGGAAAGAGATTATTGTAGAGATAGAAATAGATTGGCATGGATAGGGAAGGATACATTTGGATACATTTTTTCCTTTCTATTTCAATCCTGAATATTGAAAAAGATTCAAATAGATAGACTTTCTATCTTTTCACTTCTAACAGGGAGGGTCATTCCCATCCGGAAAACTTCTACAACTTCAAGTCATTCGAAATCCAATCAGGTTTACAGCAACAATGTAAGCGAGATTTTCGAGACATTTGGGTACACCACTTTTTTAAGATAGGAATATTTTTCTTTAAAGGATCATTTTCTATGTTGAATGATATTCGCAAAGAGAAGTTTTTTCATTTTGAAATAATCAGAGGAAAAAATTTCTAAAATAAACTGGTGAAACTCCGAATTGGTATAAATGAAATGCATAATTGAAGTATCCTTTATCGTCCATTTTTTATTCGAATCCAAATAATGCAGTGACTTGTATAAAATTTCAAGATAATGAAGTCACGTCAATTGGACATCAAATTAAAGGAATTACTGTGCGAAGGAATTGTAACTGCATAATTTAATAACTTATAAGCAATTAGAAAGAACCAAAAGAAAGTATAAATGGAAGTTTTAAATGAAAATACATAATTAAATTGTAACGGTTCGGGACGTGCCAGATGTTTTATACTTTCTTAGATATTATTGATCTACTTCTCTTTTCAGAAAGCTATTGCATTAATTGAATATTCCATGAACTTTCGGATACTTATTATTTTTTTACGCTTAAAATTAGTTTTACTCCTAAAGACTCTCTCCTTATATATATATATATATATAAAAAAAATTAGATAAATTTTATTATTAAACTATTTCATGAAACAGCTTTATCTTCAGTAATTATAATTTTAGCTGCTAGAAAATACGTGACATTAATTTATTTAGTGAAAAATCTCAAGAGATTTGTTTAAGTTAGGAAGTTAAGATAAAAAAACTGATTGAAACACAGACATAAACTGGGCTAAGGTCATGTTATGGAGTCTTTGGCTTGCATCCAGAGAATTAAATGGAGACTTATTACTCTCTCTATAGCTGTTTCAATCTCTCAATTATCCTTACACATAGAAAAGTAAAATGTCTGTTAATACCTAATTAAAAAAAAAAAAAAAAAAAAAAAAACAGGACGAAAAATGATAAACTTGATATAAAAATTTTTTCTCATGATTTTCTTACAAGATATTTCAGCTCGCTCTCAGAAATATATATTTATAAAGTAGCGTATTAATATTTCAAAGTCTCTCTATAAAAATAAATATAAAACTTTCCATTTTGAAGTTATATTTAAATATATACTTTTTAAATGAAGATCGGTTTGTACAAAAGGCCTGGACATAATTCTTGAATTATAAGGGGTTGTCTATATATTACGAAACGCTTTTAGGGGGGGGGGGATTTAGAGAACTTTGACGTAACATTAAATCATCAAAATCTTTAAAAAATCCTTGGAATCATTTTAAATTATCTATCTATCTATCTATAAATTATCTCTGCAAAATTAGAATCTTTTAAAATATTTAGATTTTTGAAATGTCTTGAAAATCTCTTTGAATCTTCTTAAATATCGTAAAATCATTAAAATCCTTTTAAATCTTTGCAAATTCTTGTAGATCCTATTTATATTTTGCTAAATTATATTTTCAATCTCTTGAAATTCCTTGAAATCCCTGTGGAGTAGATGAATTTGAAGTATGTAATTTCTACTTTATAAAATTAGCCACAATTTAGATGGAGTTATTTCTCTTATTTAGTTGGGAGGGTTTAAAAATCGTACACAAAAAAATCGTTACGTAATAAATGGACAATCACTAACGCATAAAAGTATTTATAAATTGAAAAGTTTCGAAGCGCGCGTAGCATCGAGAAGTAAATAGATAACTGAAAAATGGAGTGCAGGTAAAGAACTGCTCGCGAAATTATTCAAGACGGATCGATAGTTAGACGCTCGGTTGACGCGCAACTGAATTCAACTATCTATGAATGTGCACATGAATGCGCAGGTATAGAACTTCCTTCTCTCCACGGAAAAGAGTAAAGAAGAGTTTTTTAAAGAATTTTTTTTTGGCTTCTTTTTCGACTTCATAGAATGCCATTTGGCCATCCAACTTCTCTAAAGAGAATGACACTTCATCTTCGAACCATCCTACTAAAAAATTAACATTTTTACCAGCTGTACTGATCTTTCATATATAAGAAAGACATTTGACGTAAAATTATTATGTTTTTTAAAGTTTGGATCATTTCAAATTAAATAATTCCTATTTCTCATTCTCAGGACTCCCAATACATATATATATTATCCCTTATTATATTTAGCTGAGGTCCCTAAAATACTCTACTTTCAATCAATTGTGTACAATTTTATTCAACTTTGTATAGAATCGCCATATTGAAGGCTATATAGTATTTTTCCCTTAATCCCATGTTTTTCCCCTTTTTTCTGTTTTCAAGAATTATTTTTTTTTCAATTTACTTTCAAGAAAATTCACCTTCTTCTCGTTTTTTTTTTTTTTTTTTTTTTTTTTTTTACTTAAATCTAGAAATAACCAGTGAACTTCCTTAAGAAAATTTCACTATTTTTGTTTGAAAATTCTGTTATTTAGTGGGAAATTCAACACATATTTTTTTTTGTAGAAAACATCTTTTTTGTTGAAAAGGAAAGTATTACGTTAAAAATTCATTTTTTATGGTGCAAATTAATATTTTTGGTGTTGTAAATTTACTTGGTAAAAACCGAATGTATTTTCCGTAACCTGAAGTGTCTGTTGAGGCTCATGTGGCTGACTTGAATCTTTGTGTACTACTGTCTGACGGAAAGTAGGACGACTACTGTTTTGTTCAGCTTGCACCTTGCTCTTCGACATATTATATGCACATACACATTGTACATGCCTAATCGAACCATTTTGTATTCGAAATTCACCCGCATTTTTATTTCAGTTTGAGCACGTATATACGGTTTTTTAAAATCGTTGCTGTAGTTGAAAATGTTTTTTAAAAAAGGCATACGACCGTACCTTCTCATCAAACTAAAAGCCGAAAAGAGAAACGACATTTAAGTACATACAAAAAAGTGCTTAATTTACCATTTTTATAATCAAAGTAGAAAATAAACTTTAGTTTATTAGGGGGAGTGACCTAAGACGTGGTGATATAACGATATATTAGGCGTGGCTAAATATAATAGGCGTGGCTTAATATAGTGGGCGTGGTAAAATATAGTAGAATTTAAAGTGCTTTGAAAAGTTTTTTTAAAAAGAATAACCGTAAATATCACAGTTTAAAAAAATTTTTAATAAGATTCCTGATTCGATTTTTTGCGATTGGTAGACATCCTGGAAAAATGGGCGGGTCTAGAAGTGGTCCAGGGGTGTGAATAAGAGTCTGATTATGGGGCGTGGCCCTGGGAAATTTTTCGTTCTCATTGGAAGTGTAAATAATAGCAGCACAAAGAAGGATGGGTGTAGATAAAGAAAGTTAGGACTTTGAATTTTTAATTTAGAAAGATATTTTTAAAGCTTGACCCTCACCTTAAAAATAGCCTGTAGAGTACGGCGCTGAAGGTCTGTGAAAACCAGACGGGGTTTCTTGGGGGCGGGCTGTTGGTGTTCTGCCTGGGTCGCCATCTCGTCTTTCCTCTTGCATGCTGTAACGTCAAATTTGATTAAAAATCAGGCTTTAATTATATTCAAAAATACATAAATTAAGTTATTTTAAATTTGAATTTTAAGTTATCCTATAGAGTAGAGCGCCATTATAGTCTTCACAGTAAAAAAAACTATTTTTTCTGGTCAGTAAATTCGTATATGCATCCATTCATAAAGAGTCTATTTTATTGGGTACTCACTTTAATAATGCTCTACTTTCCACAATCAAATATTTATCGAATAATAAAAAATTGTTGTAAAAATGTGAATCGAGTATACTATAGGTGATTCACTTTTTTCTTTATTGATATTGAAAGGTTATCTTTGTTTTTATTGAGAATAATAATGAATGTTTTCTTTGTATCTATGTATAGGAATGTAAATTAAAATTGACGTTAACATAGAAAATACGTCCGAAAGAATTGAATAATAATTATCAGGAGAATAAATTAAATATATCAAATCGTATAGGACAATTATTTATTCGACACTGTGAGCCCATTTTCTATAAAAAAGAAACTTCACATTTTTGTGATTTAAAGAGAAAAACTTGCTCTTAATAAATTGTTAATGAATTGTAAATTCCTCTTAAATAGACTGATAATCTTGAAATAGTAAACTAATTCTTTGAGCTGCATTATTCAATTAAATGTGCAGTCTTTAGTTTCTAATGTAAAACGAAAAAGTATGATATAGACTTTTGCAGAGTATAAGTACATAATTTAGTGAGCTCTAATAGACAGACTAATTATTCTTTAATTAGGGGTAACGGTATAATTATTGATATTAATAGAGAAAAATAAAAGTATCAAGAGTTTATATATAATAAATGAAAAAGATTAAAATTATATAGAGGTAGTATAATTATGTAAAAGAAAAAAAGTATTACTTACTTCCGCGCTGTGGAATTTGGGCAGCTGAAAGCAGAAAAAAAAATGTAAATTAGTAATGATGTATAAATAAAGCAGCCGTGCATTATCGAAATCAGTGATTGATTGAATTATCCATAATGAAGATACAGATACACATTAAGAACATAACATGTACAGTCACTGAAAAAAGTTGAGTTGCATACACGAATCCCAACTTAAAACTACTTTAGTAACATTTCACTAAGGGTTAAGGGGTTTTGAGTGGGTTTATACGTGTTATGATGCATTTCATGGACTTGTTCTGTTGTTATTGTTATGTTTTGTCTGTGTTGTGCTGCTGCCATTAAACCTGTACATTTACAATAAATAATATATTCACTTCATTCAATAATTAAATATAGTAACAGCTTCGAGTTTAACATATCCGGGTAACGTGAAAATTTCAAGTTAGAGAGTTTCGTAATACATTTTATATAAATAATCTCTTATTCAGTTTTTGGTGATGTATTCTGGCTCGTTTTATTGAAATATTTTTTTACTTTATGATTCATATATATGATGCATTTCATTTCATATACTCTATTTTCCAGTCACTTTTTTCAAAACGCTTTTTACATCTTTTTTCTATCTCCCTTTTCCGTTCCTTTTTGTTTTTTTTTGTTTTTTTTTTTTTGTAATAATTAAAACTTGTCAAAGTTTTAAAGTCTGCTGACACTTGAAATGCTTTCAGATATAAATTATTTGCTTTACAATAGTTGAAATTATAAACTACTTTATTTTAAATATATAAACCTGAAATTATCCGAATTTGAACTCTGATTATTTAACTTTTAAATTTAAAATTCGAATTTATAATAAAAAAAAATGCTTTCAATAAAAAATATGTATTTCAATGAGATCTACAACTTTCGTTTGAAATTTTTTTTTTTTTTTTAATTTTGCATAATGATTGAGATAAACGAAAAAATCCATGATTTTTATGGTTTATTTCTTATGGTTTCATCAAGAAAATCAAATTTGCGCCAATTTTCACTATCATATTCGTAATCAGCGAGTCAAAGAATATAAGTATACGCGGAGTTTAAACAAAATCGGAGGATTGACCTTTTCGGAAGTACCTGCACCCGCCAAGTTTCTAATTGGGCATGAATTAATTATGTATGAACTTTTTTGTATTGTAAAAGTAATTATTTTTTTTACAAGTCTTTGAAGCACTAAACTCTTTTCTCTGGCGAGAATCCCCCTTTTTTTTAAAAAAAATATATTTTGAGCAATGCCAGTTTCCTTTTATATGTAGGTATATATATACATATATATACTGAAACGACAAGTGAATTAATCTGAAGCACATGGCATGCATGGATTGGAGAATCGGCACTGATAAAAGACACGTGAGACATGTATGTTCTGAAATGCGAAAGCAATCATACCCACGCCATTATAACGCAGTAATGGATATAAAATTCCAAGTGAAGAGGGAATAGAGAGTCCGTGGACAGTTGGGAGGATATGGACAATTGACGTGTTCGTTATTACCATAGGTTTAAAAAAAAGAGTATTCCTTCTGCCGATCCTGCAGCTTCGTTCGTTGGTTCGACTGCCTGGGCATATAAAGTAAATCCAATCGAAAAGGATAGATAGTCGAATGTAGACAGGACAGACGAGTAAAGCAACGAAAAAAAGAGCTAACGTTGAATCTGTGAGCATGGCGTAGATGAGAGGAATATATATACGTAATACGTTTCATCGAAGGGCACGTTCGAATGCTTTGATTTCAATTTCATATGAAAACTGTGAAATATATTCGAGATATTGCAGCATTTTTATGCTCAGAAGAGACGGACTTGTTCAAAGTAACGATATATGAGGTAGACTTGAAAACCATCCAAACGATGAGCTTTTTTTAGAAAGTTCAGCTCATATCCCCTATTAGTGATTTTAACTTTTTAATGTTAATGCGAAGCTCAGATTGGTATAAAATAATTATGATATAATCGGCAGATACCTACCGCATTATTTGATGTAATCACATGTACTTGTCTTGAATAAATTGGAAAAATATTTATTTAAAGGTCTTAAAATATACGTATACTTAGTGTATGTATTATTCCTGGTTTCTAATAATTTTCATTTTTTTTTCAGGACCTTAGGATATTACGAAAAGTTCCTAGAGTGTGTAAACGATGATGTTCGGGTGGCACTTTGTAGTCCGCGGCAACGTGCACAAGGCAAGGTTACTTTATCGAATGTGCTGGCAAGGGTCGGCCGTTATACCAAGTGGAAAAAATCTGATCAGACAGGTACTGTCAGTCCCGCTTAATCGAACGTAGTTCAAAGTCGACAAGGCGCAAGATACCAACACACAACAAAGAGAATGCAGCTCTTTACGAGGTATGTTGATACTTGCTTGTTTCCTCGAATAAAATAGAGTATTATAGAGACTATGAGGTCTAATAGTTCCCAAAGTTACAACACCAAAAAATTTAAACCTCAGAATCTGCCTCAAAAAATATATTGTATTGAATTGATAAAATTGAAACGTTTTTTAAAAGTTTAACTTTCATTGACGAGGAGATTGGAATCTGATGCAGAGAAGAAAATATCTACTGATATCTACAAAAATTTATTTTGAACAAAAGAATCAAATATCTTTAGGATATTACATTGATTGAAAAAAAATATGAACGTCATGTACCGCTAAGCTGTTGAAAATGGAGACAAAGTGCTGTTTCATGTTTCTATGCTTTCTCGCGTATTAATTTCAGAGAATTCAGAAGTGAAGTGACACCAAAATTGACACGAGAGGAGGTCAACGTTCTCGATAACACATGCTAAAATAATACAAAATAACTTTGATAGGTTCAAGCAACCTTGTTTTTGGTTAGGAATTAAATTTATCATGAAACGCTCAAGTTTGAAGAATTCCATTTATCGTTTGCAAATTGAAACTTTGAAAATATTCAACAATTTTTTTAATTCAAAATATGGCATAACAATATTTAATATTGTACTTTTACTTCTATAGCTTTTTACTCTTAATCGTTTATAAGAAAACAATTGTAAAATTGAAACACTACAACTAAACCAAATGCGCAATTTACAAAACAAAGAACCCTACATAAATTCTGAGTTAATCTCTATATTGCGCTTCAATGTTCTCTTTCTAGAAAACACATCAATTTCAATTTGAAACTTTGGAAACTTCTATTTGGAATCCCGGAAAATGTTTACGACTTTAAATTATGATTGAAAAGCCTCTGATTGCCAAGGATGAATTCATGTAAACAGTTTGCAAAATTCATGTTATCTAAACTGTGATTTACAACTACCGAATTTTAATTTAAATCCGCACTTTTGGGGCAGATTAGACTTGTCGTCTAATTTTTATACAAAATAATATATTTTGCATCAAAAAGACGTGAAGAAGATTATATTGGCGAGTATCTGTACAAGGAAAAAAATTTGGTAGAGTTGCTGCGCGCACAACACCTCTTGTGCTGCTGCTGCTGCACCACAAAAAAAAACAGCAACTGTACCAAATTTTTTTCCGTGTAGTAGTTATTAAATGAAGTGTTAAAGAAAAGTTGCCGAAAATTTGCTAAATATGTACCATATCATTCAAATCTGAATTTAAATGTGACAAACTCTATATATTTATCATTTTCCTTGAAAATATTTTCTACCTAGCCATTCTAAGCATATTCTCAAAAATGGAGATTGGACTATGAGAGACTTTTTGCGGTATTAAAGCCGCATTTGTTTCGAAATAGTCAATTTTGATCGAAGTGGAGAAGATCGTGCAAGCATCTGTTTAGAATAACTCAAGAATGATTGCAGTTTTCTGTCCTGGGTTACGTTACGTGGGGTAGTAGCGTCACGTGCTTCCTATAGCCCCAGATATACATATAATATACGCCGAGTATGTATATACCGGGTGTACGGGTTATGTTAGTCTTCGTTGGAAGAATTTCCTTGCTTCAGTTCGACTAGAACATCTGATACGAGGAGCATTCAGAGACTGAGGAGCATCCCTAATTTCTAGTTTAGCCAAGATTTATGGCAGTGATTCACTTTTATTGCTTATTGCCTTATGTCCCTTTTCGATCTGCCGATTCACGGTGTTTTCTTCAACCAAGTATGTTATGCTCACAGGACATCGCATCGTCTACCAATACCATTTTTCACTCTCTGAGTTCAGTGGCTTCAAAATTCCTTCTTCACATTATTACTATGTACTTATTATGGCTTCACACATTATTCATCTATAGATACACTTTTCTTATTAAACTTTTATGTTTAGCATTTTCAGAGAAAATCTTCATTCAAAGTAAAACAGCTTGAAATAATCTTTTTGACAGTTTAGAAGTCCTTCCTTCATTATTTTACTATTAAAATTAGCAAACAACTTTTAGATACAATAATTAATTTCGGAAGTTATTAATGTATTAAAACAATATTAAAATTTGAAGTTTAGGAAATTTTATGAGATTTTTAAAAAAACTTAAAAGAGTTTCAGAATTTTCAAGAGATTTTTTCAAGACATTTTAAGGAATTTAAAGAATTTAAAAATATTTTAATCAATTTAAAAAAATCCCAAATGACTTGAAGGGATATCGATATTTAAACGATTTAAACTTCAAAAGAATTGTAAATATTTAAAGCAATTTAAGAAAATTGCTAGGTATTTCAAAAATTTTTTAAAGGATTACAAAAGTTAAACAAAAGTGAAAAAAAATGAAAGATTTTTGCTGGCACTTTCATAATACCTTTAAAAAATCCACAAGACAAGTTTATGGCGCCTTGAAAAATTTGGTTCCCTGCTTTATTAGAATCCATGTCACTTTTCTAATTAGGTCACCGAAAATGTGAGATAATTAAAAATTATTAGTTAAATATTATTATCAAGGACAATTAAATATGTAGGGCAAGTACTGATACATAATCTCAACGAAATGCTATATTCACTTTGTACTATTGTCTGACCCAGAAAAGTTATGACTACTGGCGCGGTGTGTCGAGAACTGCGGAGCTTAAATACACAGAGTTGACGATTTAATAGACAGCTCTTCTACATTTTTTTTTTACAGTTCACAAGTTTCATTTATAAAATCAATGCAACAGTGTTAACCACACTTGAGTGAAAATTCATAAAAATTCATTCCCTAAAATTCGATAAAATCTTCGAGAATTCTTTAAAACTACACGAAACTCTTTGAAATTCCCAAAATTCTCTTTAAATCATTTAAAATTCCACGAACTCCCATAAATCTCCTAAAAATATTTCAGAATTTAAATCCCTTAAATTTTCTAAAAATATCTTTTAATCATTATTTGTTGAAAAAAAGAACATATGCACTAAGGGAGGGAAACATTTCTTTCTCGCGCGACGTTTGCATATGGTCAAAAAACGCCTTTTCTCTCTCTTGGTGCATAATATACTATTTAGGGTTATATATATTAGGGTTATATACTATATCTTAGAGCCACGTACATCTTGAATCTATAGATTCAAGACGGGCTCTGAGTGATTAATTCTAATAATTATTATGCACCATATACATTTTCCATCACCACTGAATAGCATCAAATCAGGTTGATATATTTTAAATAAATAGACACGTGAAAAATTCACCTTAATTCCATCTTCAGTTCTCTTGAAAAATATTACACATTTAAAGAAACATTATATTATATACAAGTAATAATACAGTAAAGGGCATGTTTATATAAATGTAGAATGTCGGTGGAATGTGTCACCATTCATATTTTTTACCTCACCAATAATATACTCACTAAGTGAATAGATTAATAAAATCTTAATAAATATTGAACAAATATCGAGAACCCATTTTTTTTTTCTGTGGTGTTGGTGCTTTTGAGAGTAAGTTGGAGTTGATAAGTGTCGATATTCATGCTTAATTAGACAAGGGGTATAGAATCTATGGCAAGGGTTAACTAATACGGGTCTCTATAGCTGAAACAGGACCTCTGCTCAATAAACTACAAAAATAGATATTATTATAGTAACAATGGATCTAGGCTTAGGATACAAAAGTGTCTGGTAGGGAACTGATCGTAACAAGATGCTCACGTGGATTTGACACCGTTTGGGCCAAAAATTGGCGAATTCGTGCAAACGAAGCTTGCATTTCTCGGTAAATCTCTTAACTTTTGCTAGATTCTCTCGCGAATATTTAGCATTATTATTTATCAAATTCCCCCATTACGTCTTCGAGTCGTTCTCACAAAGCCAGCCGCTTTAATCGACTCTCGAAATCAGTTTAAATCAGTGATTTAACCGCATGATTATCACCATTTTTTAGAAAACATATGTTTTCTCAAAATAGAAATTGGAATTTTTAAGGGGTTGTTGATATTGAAGAGTTGTAACTGTCTTGAGTCGCAAAAATCGACGAGCTGTCAGTCAAGCAAAGCAACGCCTTGAGCAACAATCTTCGTGACAACTGACGCGAAGACGTAAAATATTGAGAAGATCTTGATCTAGGGTCATCTTCAGTATGTTGGCCATGCAACTACTAGCCCGGTGGCGTTTTATTGAGAAATGATCTCTTCTTAAAATGACCGACCGACCGTGCCATCCCCCTCTTTTTGCTTTTATCTCTCACTAAGTCCCAGCAACCTCCCTTAAAATTAAAACCTTTGGTCATTTAGACAAAGGGAAATCCGGTAACTTTGTCGCCAATGTATTTCAAGGGTCCAAGTTACCATGGATAATCATCTGTTAGAAATATACTGACTGCAAATTTACGATACATTCCCAACTTCGCATTTAATCGCGGGACACATTCTATGTCATGAATACGCAACGAGAAGCACAGAATCGTCGTCGTAATTAACAATGATCATTCTTAATGATCCGCAAGGCATCCCAGTTGTAATGAGAATTAATACCACGTAATCCTGTTATCGGCTTCTGCATAAATAACTCCTGATATGGATCGACTTCATTAATTTTGCAGCCGATCGCAAAAAGACTGATTTTATGATTTTGTCTCTATAAGTTTGATATGGTTATTTTAAACAATTAATCTTGGGGAAGCATAATTGATTGAATAATGTAGTTTTCGGGAGACTTGAAATACATCAGCGACACTTGTCATCATAACTCTGTCTTCCACATGCAAGATTAAAGTGGCTTGTAACTTTTTCTGGTAATTAGTGCTTCATAAGCTTTATTTTTAGAAGCCACTCTCTTTCTCTTTAAAAGATCAAAAAACGAGTGACTTTTAAAAATTAGACTTTTTTATGGGAAATTTTCAGAATGAAACAACATCATTCTTAGATTTGTTGATCAGAATGTTAAATAATCTCCTAGCACAATTGATATTGTGGAATCAAAAATTAGAAATTGTCTCGAGAAAGAATCAAAATTATTACTTTTATTCTTAATCACACGTGCGTCAAAAGTTCATGAGATACTATTTTGACATTATCACGTCAGTAAAAAGATGTAAATAGGAAAAATGACCTTTAGTTATTTCACAATTGGAAAATTTCTTTCTCAATACAAGAACCAGCAGTTTGTATTGAAATCCTCTGAAATTCCTCAAAATTCCTTGAAATCTCTTACATTCCGCAAAAATCTTTAAACAGTAATTTTGAAAAACTACTGAAAGTCCCAAAAGTTTATTGAGATCCCTTAAAATTATATAAAATTTCTACAAAATCTTCTGGGATTTATTAAAATTCTCCGATTTTCTTTAAAATTCCCACACATCTCTTAAAACTTTTTAAAATTCCATAAAATTGCTAAAAAAAATCTTTGGGAATTC
Source organism: Synergus itoensis (assembly GCA_904066005.1). Classification (NCBI taxonomy): domain Eukaryota; kingdom Metazoa; phylum Arthropoda; class Insecta; order Hymenoptera; family Cynipidae; genus Synergus; species Synergus itoensis. The sequence goes on along the minus strand of CAJFCP010000106.1, from coordinate 944,149 downwards.
CTGAAAATTGCAAGAAACGTTTTTAGATACTCAAAATTACAATTAGGTACTATCAGAAATTTGTTTACTGCATATTCAGACAAATAATAGAATAGAGACACCTAATATAAATAAATGATTATGGATTGTCAATGGTCAGTCAATTTCACTAAGTGCATTATAGTTATTTTTAATTGTATGTACATAAACTTCATAAGAAATTATTTTATTATCACTGCGTTAGTATAAAAATGAATTTTAAGGGATTTCAAAAGATTTTATAGAATTTTAAGAGAGTTTAAGAAGATTTTAAGAGATTTCAAAATATTTTAAGTGACTTTAAAGAAGTACATTGTCTTTTATGAAAACATTCATCTATAAAGGAAAGTGAAATAATTGAAAAAAGTAGAAACACTTAATTTCACGAATGCAGAAACAATTATTTATTGTCATTGTCATCATCAGCATCCTTAGTGCTATTATTATCATTATTATTACCATAATCATCATCATATGTGGAAGACAGGCTACACTCTAAAAAACAAACGAGTAACCCCTTGCCTATATGGCCCCAGAGGGTAGGTCGTATTCTGGAGTCGAGGGGTGGTGGGTTTATGGGGTTGGTATACATAGTAGGTGATGTGCCTGGGACGCATAAAGTTAATAGACCTTGAAAATAATAAAAAAACCAATGGCTGCAGGAAGGAGACATACCTACCAGAATACCACCCACATCTGGTGATCTGGTGAAAGCAAAATGACAAGAATTTTCGCTTCGTTACGAAAATCGTTTGTCCCCGGCGTGATCTGATTCGCTAGTTTCGAATTTAGAGTGTGTCTACTTAGTAGTAAGACGGTCCGAAGTAAGTTGCGCATTATTATACCCTCAGCATGAACATTGCAATGTCTTTGACAATGACGGATCTAGTCGAAGCGCAGCGTCATAGAGATACTATATAAAGAGAAAGTGGAAAGAGTGCTCTAACGCGATGTGTAATCGATAAAAAAAAACACATCTACACTTATGCTCTACAACAATACGATAGCCAATTTTTCCTTTATTTCGTGTTCAGAGCTGGGCACTACAATTACAATTCATTTTCAAATTTTTCCTTTGCAAAGAGGCAGAAATCTTTTACGCTTGTGCAGTGGCAAGTTCTTATTTCTGCAGCTGCGCACCAAAATTTTGTTGTTTTTAGTCCAGCTCTGGCCATTATTACCGTTCTCTCTTCAACGAATTTCGCAAATTTGACCTAGAATTAATTTTTCTCTGTTAGACTCTTCTCTGAAAGAGCGACTCGAGCAGCTTCTCAATAAAATGCCCCCGTAAGTGTCACTTGTTTTGCGCTTGTATAAGTTTTTTTGCATGATGTTTGTTTGATAATTTCTGGTTGATCTAAAGCTTACGTATAAGAAGCAGCAGCAAAGGATATGTATGCGAGTGAAAAGACACCATAATGTATTACATATATACATGTATGTATATTTGCACATATGTATACAAATACATATATATGTATATAATATATGCATACGTTTCCTACGGGTACAAGGAACGTGCATGGGATATTTTGGCTTGCCTTTCGAACTGATTGACGTACAGCTAAATCAGGATAAAGAACACAACGCAAATATGTGCAACTCATTTTATCGCTCGAATGTCGTTCCTAATCCACGTTTTCAAAAAAAAAACAACTTGACTGGATCTGCTTGCAAGCTCGTTTCGGCACAAATCATTTTATTGGAATATCCATTTTCATTCGAGCCTAGATGGCTTTCTCGTTCTTCGTCCGTTCGTTTAAACTGATTAATAGCTTTGGATTTAAAATTAGAATTTGAAATCAAGAGAATTTCATAAATCCTGAAATTCATTGGATTTGATGATTTGGAACCATTTCGAATGAATCCGAAGCAGATCCAACGTCTTGATTTCTTTCCGACTTCAGAAACTTGTAATCCGATATCTCGTTTCAAACAACCATGTCATCGATTTTCAGCAGTTCGTCTCCCTTAGAAGTGGGTCAGTTAGCAACCCACCATTATGGATTGTAGAATAATTTATCTGTATCTCGACGAAATTATTTCAAGATCCGTAATGGAAAATAAGAGCTTTTAATCAGTTAATTGTTCATTTTAAAAAGTTCTTTCTGATTCGTTTTTTCATAGTTTCTTTAAATTTCAAGATATCTGCATGGTCGTGTATCGAATGAAGATGTCCTGCGATCGAGGCCTACAATCGCGCAACATCAACCCTTTCGACCACGACTGATGCTTCGTCTTCAGTTTATTATTGTTAATATTATTAGTAAACGTCGAAATGTTCCACAGCGTACGTCTGCATTACATTTCGACTGATTTCAACAAACACTGTAACGAATTACTGGGATTCTGACTGCTGAAAATCGAAGATTATGGATTCCTTACCAAAATTCCTTCCAAAGCAATCCTCCAAAACCCTTAGGGTCTGTTTTTAGTTACAATCTAAATTTGCAAATTCGTGAATTGAGGAACGACAATTGTCAAAAATAATTCAACAAAATCGCGTCTCCTTTCTTCGCAAAGTGTATCGAAAATTATTTGCATAATCTAACTCTCTATGTGAGAAAAATGAATCGCATTTATAGTTGTCGAAAGTATAAATACAAAATTAATCGAGTTGTGGTTCAATAATTGTGTTCAACAATACTCTTCATTGATTGTGGATTCGCAAGTTCTTGATAATTGCCTACCCGACATCGATCAATAAAATAAATACGTAATTAATCCAACGAATCGTTTTTCCCGTCAGAATGCGTGACAAAAGAATGAAATGTGTACAAAACTGCCTAAAGAATAAGGAAAACTACTCAAGGAGATTTTTTTTTAGTTGCGCACGACCGTCGTTTATAACATCAAGAAACCACTTAAGAAAAATAACCAATAGGAAAAACTTAGGTGGAGAGGCATTCTGCATTTTAATACTAACTTGACTCAAGTCTGCAGTTCTGATCAGTTATCCGAAAAAATTGGTCTAAAATCGTATGCAAAATTGTAATTAAAATTTTCAGCAAAATTAAATATTCTAACTCCCATTCTTATCTGCATTATCTGTGCATTTGAAAATTGTTAGGTGATTGAACCTCGCAATTACTGACTGAAATACGAATAATTAATAGCTAAATCAATCGCGATCAATCTTAGTTCCATTATATCCACGTCTCACATAAATTAATTCTGCAAGTTGGAAAATAGTCAGTTAAGAGAATAATGAACATATCCAAGATTTAAATAAATGACAATGGCAGAAAAATATAGGACCACGGGTCCCTCTGATGTGACTAATGCAAAGTCTCTCGGATCTGTTTTGTATATTGTATATTGTGTCGTCTCTATTTAGTTTGTAATTACAAGGTTTATCATTCGAAGTATTGATGGTAAATTTAATGATCAGATCTGCTAGACCGGCGTCATCGGGACGTACTTGGGACCGGAGGAGAGCAAATAAAAGAACGCAGCAGCAGCAGGAGCAGCAGCAGCAGTAGCAGCAGCATCAGCATCAGCAGAGCAGTTAACCGCATATAGAGTTGAAAAGGCTACGCTTAGACGTATACAACGATACCATGAGTTATAAAGGGAAACGAAAAAAAAGAAGAAATAGAAGAAAATACAATAGGTTATGTATATGTGCACGAGAGTCGATCGATCCATCCATCAGTCAATTAATTAATTCATTAATTCAACTATTAACAATCAAGAATTAACGAAAAACGGACCGTGACGAGATGCAAAGGCAAGTTAACCGGCAAGTATAACAGATAGAGGTCGGGTTTAACAATACGTCATATCTCGGTATGTATTACAACAATATATTATTGGTAGTAAAGGTGGAATTATTACGAACACCGAAACTGAGAGACTCACAAGCAGGAAGAGGAGGGTGTTTTCCTTCTTTTAGAGTTGACTGATCTCACGTTAACATTGCGCATCTGGCAGTCTGCAATGCAAAACACATTGGAAGGTTCAACAACCGACGGCCTTCAAGAAACTTGGGTCACCGTCGACTGATGGGGTTCTAGGGAGTATTTTTTTTTTTTTTTTTGACGAGCCCCTGCTTCCATCTCTACTTTTTTATTTCCTCGTCATTTTTCATTATGTTTCTTTTATCAATTACTGATAAGTCTACAGTCAGCCTGGAAAAGTTCTAGGATCTGTATTCCCTAAAGCTCTTCTCGAAATTCTGGATTATGTCATGGTTAAGTCGATCATTTTGTTAAATTATAATTTGCATTTTCGAGAGAAGCTTCTGGGATTTGCCGAACAATCATAGAAAATGTATTCGTCACATATTGGCACGTAGAGCTAGAATCTAATCATGATGAAAGGACGATTTTGCTGCAAATCACGTAGGTGCATTACAAATTGATGATTCAGTTTTGTATTGCTAGCTATTTTAAAATAGCACTAAAATTTCAAATTTTTTTTTGCAATAACTTTCTAGAAAATTGAGAAAATGCAGAAAATTTGTCTTTTTAACTTTGACTTGCTGATTGGTTTATATTTGTTTGGTACTAGCAGAAATTAACCCGCCGTTGCCCGGGATTTTAACTGATTATCGAATTTCAAGAAATTTTACAGGTATTTTAAGAGATCTTATTTGATTTTGGGTCATTTTAGGGCTGATCTTAGTTAGCCAGCAGATTAGAAATATTTAATAAGAGGTGAGACAAGCTTTTAGACTACATCAGGGTCTTTTTTTTATATAATGACCACGACTAGATTTCTTTCATCATGATTCTTCATTAAGAAAGGGGATATACGTGCCAATATGAAATACAACGTAGGAATTCTGCAAAAAGGGCTACGAACAAAAGAAAGTAGGAGGAAAAGTATAATGGCGATATCGAAACGTTGGTGATTGCAGGACCTGTTTTAGACCCTGCTTACCTCTCTTACCCGGGTGCCAACTACGAATAGAGTCCACTCTAAATTCGAAACGAAATCAACAGGGTATTATGACATAATATATATAATGAGATGGTATTGTCTCCAAAAGCACGAGATCCGCATTTGGGGCTTCTTGATCGTTTTCGCTTCGTTTCGGTTTCAATGAAGGCGTACAGTAATAATATATACATACATATTTGAAATCGACAGCAAGCGAAAACAGATGCAAACTTTTGAAGCCTTTTATTATTTAAAACCTTTTATTATCTGAAACTTTTTATTATTTGAAACCTTTTATTCTTTTAATAAACAGTTTATTCTTTTAAGTGCCAATTCCGCGCTCAGTCATAAATGTCAAGAAAGGCACGAGCAGAGATCATGAAGTTTCTATTCGTCCTGGTGTTCTGCAGTCCGCTTTGAGTACCGAAACGAACTTGCGATTCTATTAATGCCAATCTTGTTATAATCATCATTTTATGAAGATAACGCTTCTATTACTGAAGAAGTCGATAAAGTCAGGCAATTTCTGGACTCGTTCTCTTGGTAGTTGCTTTAAAATTCTACTCTAGAGCGTTGCCAATCAATCATGGAACACTTCGACTCTTAAAAATTTTCCTCTATAAATTCTTCGATTCTTAGACTCGCAGAAATCTACACGATTCTAATTATGCAGTAAAATTATATATATATATATAATTTTACTGCACAATTTTCATATGCGTTATTAGACTCCCGATGATTAGAAACGCTCCAAGTGAAACTTATTTTCATAACGAAAAACATTGTGCTTTCGATGACCACACACTTTTACTATTTATTTTTCAGCCGTGATCGTATGGAACTTATGATTGATGAAAGCTAAAGTAAAAGGTAAAGGTATATCAATTGATCGGTCATAGAGATCAAATTTTGAATTTTATATTTTTATTTGCATTATGTTATTTGCATTCTATATATGAACTCTTTCGAGGACGCACACAGAAAAACACAGGGTTTCAATGTGTAATATCTCGTTTGTTTAAGTTCTCAAAATGAGAATTTTTTAGTCTCAATCTGTTAAGTGAACACTTCTATGTTCACTTAACAGATTGAGACTCAAAAATTCTCAAAATTTGAGAACTTAAACAAACGAAATTTCAATCTGTTAAAAAATCTCAATAAATCTCAAAAAATCTGTTAAAATCTCAATCTGTTAAGTGAACACTTCTATGTTCACTTAACAGATTGAGACTAAAAAATTCTCATTTTGAGAACTTAAACAAACGAAATGCTACAAATTGAAACCCTGTGTTTTTCTGTGCAATCATTCTTTTCCACATCATCACAGTTCCATTATTTTTGATCGATTTTGTGCAAATTCTTAATGCACATCGAAGATCTGAAAAGGGTTAAAATGGAATTGAAGGCTCCGCACCAAATTCGTCTGCAGAATTGAAAACGTGAATTGACTCTTGTCGATCAGTTCAAGCTAATTACTTATTCATTCTATAATATGCAGTGGTTATAAGTGCTTACAACATGTTCGATTAAAGTGTCCAAGTGCTCATTAATATTATATTAATGTGATCAGAAACACATTGCAAATGTCGATATTTTCACAGATATATCTATGAATTCAGTGAAAAAGCCTGTATTAATTGAATAGTGTTACTTAATTTAGAAACTGCATATTGGTAATGTGAATGCGAGATTGATGCCGCTGCGAGATGAAGTACTTTATAGAAATAACTTCCGCAATAGAATCATCAAATAGTTCAATCTAGTGAATTTAAATCGGATTTAAATCATATCAAGTTATAAAGATAACTTACAAAGACAAGCTGTCCGCCCGGAGTCACATTTTCTTCGCAAATAGAAAATCATTCTTTATTTTATTTTTAAAATCATAAATTGTGACTTTTCTAAGTGACTCGATTATTTCATTAAATGATTTAGTGAATTTAGGTTCACATTTTGTTCGCCAGGGTTTAAAAAGATTCAAAAAGTTGAGAGGAATGGTTGTTGAAGACAATTTAAGGATGCGTTACAGGTCCTTGATACGGAATTAAAGGCTGAAGTCAAAAGTTAGCCTTTATCGATAGAACCGAGTTTTTGACGATTGGTTTATCTGTCCTCAACGTTTATTGGGCTTGCCGATGCAAAAGAAGAGAGAACCGATAACATATTTCTGTTCCAATTCGTACTATGTAATGACGAAATGAACTTTTATAAGCCCTTCGTTTCTCTTTACGCGGAGACAGTCACTGACTTCGTTATAAATTGCTAAATACCATCGGGTATCCGCTAAAGGGAGATCCGAATAACGAAACCACTCGGTTCGTTAATCGAATTTCATATTCATAGGTAGAAATATACTTTTTGTAGGCTAGGATTTTTATTTGGAGGGGAATAATTGAAAAATTGTTCCCTCAGTGGAATTCGGATTATCGGAAGCTAAATTAATGAATCATAAATCCAGTCAGCAAGTAAATATCTTCGGTATTCAAGAAATTTTACGATTTTTTTTGGATGTTAGGAAACATTATACAATATAATTCACGATATTTTGTGAATTTACATATTTAAAGAGAATTAATGATATTATAAGGGTTATTGAATAATTTTAAAGAATTTTAAGGGTTTTCACGAAATTTGAAGAGATGGAACGAGATTTCATTGGATGTTAGAAAGCTTCTCGGAGAAGCTTTCTAACCGCGCGTCACAAGCATGAAATTGGCGCGTGAATAAGTACGCGATGCAAGAATGTGTAGATTATTTATTATTTCAGACACGCCATATTCTGCGTGAAACGTGAAATGAGCCTGTCTGGATTTTAGCGTAAAATAGTGAATTTTTGGCAGCGGCAAGAATTTCTCAATCCGATATCGAAGGCAGTCGAAAATCACGATCACGTGACTTCGGTAGACTTAAAAAAAAAAAAAAAAAAAAAAAAACCGGAAACATTCGTGAGATACCTGTCTATCGATCCATGGAAGCATAGGAAGCCGAAACGAGTTCGGTCATGAAATAAAAGGCAAAGTCCACGGCGCTGGGGGAAAAAATAATACTTCCAGCGGCTAAAGCTTATAATAAATGTTGGAGAGGTACCGTTTAGGTATGCGCTCGCTCGTCCGTTCGATTTTGTCCAAATATGACGGTTCGAGGTCGAAGCTTTCGGTGAGGAGTTTGGTTCGAATATTGGAAAATGCGAAGCCCGGGTACAAGAGAGTTGCAGGCTCAATATGCATATAAACATAATACCTTGCTGTCCTGGCTTGTCGGTGAGCACACATATACAAATAGAGAGAACCAATAGAAAGGCAATACTCAAGCTAGTCAGGATATCTACCTACGTGTACATTTTATATCCGATGAGAGGCTAGGAAGCTAATCCAAACCCGAGTTTTACGTGAAAGCAGCCGAACTACAGTTGTGTGGGTCCGAGTGACCGGATTTTCCGTAATTATAATCCTTATTGGCTGCTGCGCATTTTACCCGCTGTGATTCCCTTTCTTTCAGAATTTCAAATATTGGCTGTACTTTTCGTTCACAGATACAGCTCTCTCATTATTCATCTAAAATCAAATCTTTTGATTTGGAATTTTTCTGGGGTTCGATTGATGTTAGAGAAAAATCCGCATGTATTATTAATGTGTAAATATGTTTCGCATATTGGGAGGATCGAGTGTAGCTTCTGTTATGTATAAGAAATATTAAATCAAAAAACTATAAAAAGTTATTTTAAAAATATTTTCTATTCCTTATTATTGTACCATAAAACATATATGCAGCAAGAGCATGCGTAAAATTCTTCATATTTTATTATATCTTTTAAACTTTATGCTTAACCGTCACATCATGTTTGATTTGACATGTCTGTAGGATAGAACCGCTTTCACAGGAAAAGCTAAGTATAGAGGAGAGATAGGAATTTTGCACGATCAATCGATCAAAGATGTATGTTTTAGGGAAATGAGACGATTTTGAAAACGTGAGATATGCGGCACATTTTCTGCATTACGAATTCCTTGACCTACTAAATTCGTATTTTTACTCAACTTGACAGTTCTCTCAATTCAAAATTGTCAAAAATCTTAGAGAAAGAAATCGAAATCTACAGGTTAATATTGGGAGAGTCGAGTGTAGTTGATTAATTAATTTATGAATTTTTCGCTACTTTAAAAATTAGGCCCCTTATTTTTTATTCTCTCAAGTGTTAATTATTCTCCGAATTTCCTAAATATTTAATTCTTTCTCCCTCGTGAGAAACGCTCTAATTATTTAATAATGTGAAAAAAATGTGTCTCTCGTGGACAGCGAGGGAATTCGCTGCCGCTAGGATTGATGAGTATCTAATTATGCGAATAAAACTGTGCAGACAGGTGGGGAAAGTGTGTGAGTGTGTGTGGACACAAATGTGTGCCAGCAACGAACGAATAAGCGAGTAAAGTTGTAGTATAGGTGAGGGGTTAGGTGCAGGGTGTCCTGTCGAGGGTTTTCCGCTCTTCGTTTCAAACTAGAGCATCTCGACTGGCGAGCAACGTACATCGAACTAAGCTTTCAGTTTACTGTGCTGCAGATTTCAAAATTTCACAATTTGATGAATGACCGCGACACGTCAACCGCTTCGTGATTAATCGAAAATGAAAGAACGCCGCCTCCATAAATCCGCAAAAATTATACCAAATAAAACTGAATTAAAATGCCATATTTCACATTTTTTAATTAATACATAACACTTTTCATAATATACCGAACAAATTTCCTCTCTCCTCTGTAAAAAAATTTGTGTAACGAAATGTGTCGAAAATCTATATAATATAGCTCGCATACATTGTTGTTGCAAATCTGATTGGTTTTTGAATGATTTGAAGCTGGTAAGAAGTAAAAGAAAATAAATAATCGCGGGCGTAGATATAATTACTTGCATTTAGTTCCTTTTTTAAGAGGGAAAGAAGCTTCATCATACATAAAAGAAAATATTTACAGTGAGACCACAGATAACTGAAAAACATCGTGTAAGTTCTAGAATAAGGGGAGGGGGTGATTAAACATTTTGAGTCCAATAATATCATAAAAGCTGAGGTATATGGTTAGAGGATTGAGGATAATAATTCACGTAACATTGGCTCTCTCATAGTCGAAAAAAAAATTTAATTACAAAAAAGTTTTGGCATTCCATCAGTTTGGTTTAGATATACACTGCATGTATCGTGAGGCACAGTAGAACTCCCTCTCGCTTCGGTCGCGCGTATCTGTGGTTTATATACAAGGCAGCCATATACCCCAACCCCAACCCCAATCCCTTCACCAACTCATCCTACTCACTTGCACCCGAGCCGCTTTTTATAAAAGGTTATGCAATATTTTATTAATAATACAATGCATTCTTGTAACGCCATTATCGATCTCCTTTCCAGAGAGTTATTGTTATAGCTCGTTGAAATTGTGCAATTAATATTGAGTAAGCCTACCCCTCCCAAAAATTTACTGCAATTACAATTATTCTCAATTGATGATTGCATTCTATTCATGAAAACATTTTTCAAGCATAGGATTTTTAGGAATTTCAATCGATTTCAAGTTACATTTGAATTTTTCATTTTTGATTAAAAATTCGTAATCAGCGACTCCTAAAACCCTGAATAAGAACTTTCAGCCTAATCTAGTTTTCTAAAAATTTTCCGCCATTTTTTATTTTTTATTTTTGACGGAAAATTCGTAATTAGCGACCCTGAAAACTCTGAAAACCTCCAAGTAAGCTCTTTCAGCCAGATTGTTCAATGTTTTTAATTTTGACCAAGTTTTCGGATCTTCCGTCCGCCGCGAAATGATAACTATGAAAACGAAAAATTAGAACAAAAAGCCAGTCGGAAGAATAAAAATTAGGTGTATGGTCAATTAGGATAAATAAAAATTATACCAAATTGCTATTCGGTCAAATGATTTTCTCGTAAAATAAATATTACAGAAATGAAAAAATATGTACAATAATACAAAATCACTTTTGCTTTTCAATTATTAATTTGTATTAATTCCGATTAAGAGATTTTCTTATATTTTATTTAGCGAGTGGAATAAAAAAAAACTCATAAAAAAATATATGGAAAAAAATTGTGGCTGTGGCAGGAAAGTTATTTCTTATGACAGCTAAACATATACATAGTTGAAAACGAACGAGCAAGGAATATAGGAATATCCTTGTATCATTCAAAGTGAAATTCTTTGACAACTTCAACTGTTCTGGCGATATCATATCGTCAAGAACATATTATATCAGAAATATTGCTATATATCTAGCTACTAAAATAATTAACATTTTTCTTTTTGATTAGGCTAATGTCATCACACAAAATGTTTCCAATATTATAGATAAGAAATAAAAAGTATTCGATGGTGTTGGGTCGAAGTTACGCATATTTCTTATAAATATAAATACATGTGTACAGAGCGAAAAATATCTATCTATTGTGTTTATGCGGGTTAGCTTTTCATAAATCTCCCAGTAATGGTGGGATTACTTTATCAATTATTTAAATTAGGGTTAATTTTAATTCTTTCGTTCATCTGGTATTAATTTTTTTTCCATGTGCAGTGGAGGGTTTTGAAATCTCGAAAATTGTCTTTAGTTAATGAATAGGTGCTTGCTCATTCAGATTCTGCAAAAATAATGTTATTTTTAAAGTTAAAGATTTTTTTAAAAGATTTTTCCGTCAGAGGGTCTCTTGAGTCTCCCTTTGCCTCAACCTTGTCTTTGTCTAGCTCGTTATAGTCGTCGCGTACATCAATATTAAAAATAAACGTCGATATATAAACCTATAGGCATGTGCCGCATGTGCATATATGTGCATGTGAGCCTCATGTGCAAAGTCACACGAGTTTCCGCCATAAGAGCATGTTCATTTTAATCATGTGTACGTGTATGTAAGGTACATTATGTGTGTGAAGGTGGTTATATAGGCATGGGCCAGTGCAACGGTGCGCCACGTTCCAAAGCCACCCTCCCATTCCAGAAACAGCCACCGGTGTTCCTGAGGGTACCACGATTCCCAGGGACGTCGTTACGCAAAAATTATTAAAGGTTCAATTAATAAAAATTACACATTTTTCATTTATCGGTCGGCGACTCGCCCTGGAAAACGAACCTCTAAGTTCCCAAACCGAGCTCCATTGCTATATCCCTCTTTTTCCCTCTTTCTCTTCTTTTTTTTTTTTTTTTTTCTTCATTTTATATACATTTCTTATCGCGTTTTTCCTTTCTTTTAATATCGAACTGACTGATTTTCCTGGGGATTGAAATTTAAGGCTGTTCGCGGATCAGGTCCTAACTAGACTTGTGAAAAGTATTAAGACAGAAATTGTGAAGAATACTTTGAAAAATCAGCTTTAATTCTTACATAATTTAACATCTCTTTCGATTTTTGAATTTATAAAATTTGAGGTTCAAAATTTGAAAAGTTTCGAAATCCGGTAGGTCCTGCTTTTAATAAGAAAAAAAAAAAAAAAAAAAAACAACAATCCTATCTTAAAAAAGTGGTGTAACGAAATGTCTCGAAAATCTCACATGTATATTGTTGTTTTAAACCTGTTTATTAGTTATTATTAAAATATTCGAAGAGATTTATAGTGATTTCAAGGAACTTTAAGGTATAAAAAGAGTTTTAAGGATGTTGTAAAAAAATTTGAGGAGATACTAAGAGATTGATTTTAGGAATTTAAAGGGATTTAAAGGATTTTAAAGAATTCCAAAGGATAATTTTAATTATATTAATTTTAAGAGATATCAAGGTATTTTAGGTGATTCTAATGAATATCTAAGGGATTTAAAGAATCACTTGAAATATATTTAAATCTCTGGAATTCACAAGCACTTTTAAAATATCTTAAAATAATATTATTAAAATACAATATTTCCTTTAATAGGAATAATTTGATGAACTAATCGAGTGAATTTTTCATTCATTTCATTCATTTCTATTTTAATACATGAATCACAAATCGACTTTTCCTCTGGAATTAGTCGTAGATTCGAAATGAATGACGTTGAATTAGATTAATTTGCATTATTACTTAAAATCTGCATTTTTATTTCATCTCTAATTCTTATATGTATAATGAGACTATACGACTTTGCCTATTTTATGTTCATCCTTTCCCAGTACACTGAACTAAACTCAAATAATCGGATCGTTATTTTTGTATTCAGGTAGGTCGGTGTACCATTACAGGTAATTTAATAACCACATATCGTCGAAGCGAAGGTAATCGAAATAACCGGAAACAAACATAAACAGGAAAACCCTGTGTGGATTTGTATTAAACATGTCATCTTATCTGATGTAGTATCACTCACCTCTCGAATCTCTTTAAATTTTCATTTTCTCGCCTTGTGAAATTATACCTTAATTAAGTTTTGAAAAAAAAACTTCTCTGTCACGAAATTTACGTTTGCGGCGGCGCTAAAACTGAAGTACAAAATTACGACTGACAATAAACGACATACGGTTACATTGTAAAAAAAAAAACGAATCTATCCTTCGTTTTAATGAAAACGAGCGTCGTTCCTGTGCATCTCTCAATGCGAGTAGGAAAATTGCCAGTTTTACTGATTTTATTGCAAAAGGAAATTTCAAAGTATGCCTTCTTTATTCTGATTGCCAATAAAAATATTAATCAACTTCAGAATGAATATGTCATCTTTGTCATCAAAGGATTCTCTCTTAATAGAATTTTTTATGCTTTTTATATATTTTCTCATTTTCATGAGTATTATACAAAATAACACGCAGAAAAAAAATCTGTTGAATCTACATAAAAATCTGTAGAAT